>PVJD01003716.1:18124-155923 GCA_004026545.1 Mormoops blainvillei | reverse complement strand
AGAAATGCAAGGCTCGAGTACCGTAAATATTAAGGAGGTCGTTACCTTTGGATGGTAGTGGGTTGGCAGTCTCCTGGGATCCTGGAAAAGTTCTACTTCTTGACCTGGTCAGCATTTACATGAATGCTTACTTTACAGTATTTCACCAAAGTATAGATTTATGGTTTTTGTCCTTATATGTACATATATATTTCTTATAATAATTTCTTTAAAATAATTGTAAGAGTTGTGCAATTTCTGATTTAAGGGCATAAAGCCTATTTCATAGCTAATACCTATGGTTTGTTTTTATTTGTTTATAATTAATTAAACATCTTCATAATTTTAAGTAATAAAGTCTAAGTTTGTATTGCAATGGATAAATAAAACATTAACATTGAGTCACACATTGGATGTTTACTGTATTAAAACAGATGTTTAAAATGCTAGAAATTGTAGCTTTGCATATTGTCAACTTATAGCAGTCTTCGCTTTCATTTGCTCCTCATTACAATGGATTTGCCCAAAGATTCGTCATATCTGGTTGAAATGGGATATTTAAGAATACCTTTTCTACTTGAATTTTGGTTGTTTTTTTTCAGTTTCACCCTTGAGAAATGTTTTAGGTGTAAATTGTGGTAAAAACTCTACCTCAATTAATTAACTAAAACTTGCTTCTCTCATAGACCATTAGAATTGTGTAATTGATTGTGTATATATATTTTTTCCTGATTTTGAGTACCATTTAGCTCCATACAAATAGTCCCAATATTACTGTATGTTTGCATTTTACTTTTTTTTTCTTCCTAGGATTGACATTTTACTCTGATTTTCTCTGGTTGTGTTGTTTTTTCTGTATATACTTCTATATTAACTTCTAAGTATTTTGTGCAAGTAATTCAGATTCTTTTTACTTTAAGGAGAACACACGAATGGACGTACAAATGAATGAATGTATGTTGGATGACATTGACTTGTGCTTATGAAACAGCTGAATTCTCTATAGTTCTTGCGGATGAAATAAAGTTCAAAAGTTTAAACCAGCTATGCAGACTGTTTTTCTCTCTTTTAAAAGGGCTCTTGCTTGTCAAGTGAGAGTAAATATTTATAGTTGGCTATGGAAAAATGTTCTGAGGGTGAAGAAGATGATTTTAATAGAACTGTATCCTTAATAGGTGATGGATACAAAAATCTATTCATATGCAGAAGACTAGACAAGTGAAGTAATGGAGTAATGGTAGGTAGCATTTATTTAGTTAAATGCTAAGTGCTTATTAGTATCCACTCAAAGGAAATACATAATTATTTGATTGTACACTATGCTATATGTATGCAATTTCATTTTGAGATTTATTTTTCCTTTCTCTGTTGCTGAAGCACTTTTGTTGAAATAAAAATATTTAAAAACTGATTTCAATCGAGAAATGAAGTATACGTTTGGTCTTTTAATAGTTCTAATAGTGGCAGAGTAATGTGAACAGCATAATATAATGGAAACTTTATGGGCTTTGTTTAAATATGGGTAAATAATTGTATCCCTCTGAATCAACCTCAGGGCTTTTTTCAGCAGTAACAGGTATAGTAATATCTATCACCGAGGCTGTAGTGGATGTTACATGTGATGAGGTATATAAAGTTCCTGGCATGTGATAGTTAGTCAGTATATGTTTATTTTCTTCTCTTCCTATGAACCAAATTTTCTTCAAGGGAAAGCCAGCATTCTCTGAGGCAAAACAGTATTCTTTTAGTTATCTTTTTATTTTTGTCTTTTACTATTATGTGAAATCCTGGGGGGGAGGGGTTCCCTTGAAAAGTGAGGTTATTGCCACATAATGCAAGGAAGCAATTTCTGATGGTTCTTATTGGAAAGAGAAATTTTTTCAGTGGATATAGAAAGGGGGGAAATTTGGATGAGGGGTGAGAGGTGAGGGAAACAGTAGATGAGATAAAGGAATTAGTGGCATTGTATCGTGAGAAAACAAAACATACACCCCCCCACCTCCCACCCCCCCGCCACATAGTTGCTCTTTTTATACAGCTAAATTTAAGTCAAGAGGAATAAAAATGACAGTGGTTGCGGGGATAAACACCCAGTGCAGAAAGCTTCTACTTTTGCACAACTCTTTGCTTTATTGGGTCTTGAATAAAATCAAACAGGAAAGACTTTAGACCTGCGAAGCTGCCAAAAATGTAGTGGTCTCTGGATTCCTGACAGCTGAACTGCCAGGATCTTGCGGTGTATAAAACGGCTGGAAAGAATCGTTCTACTTAGGAGTAAGTGACAGGTCTGCTGGATTCCAGTAATTGGAGAAGGTGCCAGAGACCCGCTCTCAGGGCTTCGTTGGGATGGCTTCTGTGTGGGGCTTCTGCATGATCCTCCTTAGTAGTTACCCGTATCTATTTTAAAGATCAATACGAGGAAATGCTAGAATTCCAAAGCTGGGAGGGACTTGAGAAGTTATCTGGTACCAGCTCTTTATTTTAAAGGAGGGAACTGAGGCTCCAAGGCCTCAGAGTGACTTCCCCAAAATTATTGATACATAGCAAGTTAATGTTAGAACTAAGGCCAAGACCTGAGTCTCTGAATTCCTGGGCTAAATACTCATAGCAGGGGAAACCAGTCTTTAAAAATGTAATGTGCTGCTACCCACTTAACATTATTTCAACTCTGAAAGTCAGTGTCTTAAATGAAAAAAAGAAAATAAACAATTCCTCCCCTTCCTTCTGTAGTTTAGGAAGAATTTATACCTTTGACCCAAACTCCTGAAACCATTGCTTCAAGATACAAAACAAGGAAGAGCATCTGAGGTCTTCAACAAATGTTAACCCTGAGTCAACAAGGAACCCCCCTGTGCTCACCATGATAGCTCCCCTTGCTCTGTGGAAGGGGAAGGGGAGAGGAAACTCAAAGGAAGAAAGAGGTGTTAAAAGTGCAAGTAATTTCTACTTAGTAGGTGCTTCATAACTATTTACTGACAGATTTATACTTCCTTGATAATATGAAAGAGTCTTCGGCAATCACCGTCTAACTCAAAAAGATTTTTATGCATTTGATTAATTATATACATAAGAATAACCACATCTTGATATTTCACTATGCATGATACCACCAAGTACGTGGGATGAACTGCAGTGGGCAGAAGGTCTAAACTGTCTAAACTGCCTGTAACGGAAATATTTCCCTTGCTAAAAATCATCTAAATTGTCTAAATATCTTTGTGAAATAATGTAGGTTATATAAGTGTCTAGAGTCAACATCTAAAATTTGAGATGTCACTCCTAAAGGTATGTATATTTATACACAGACACACACAGGGTGGGGCAAAAGCAGGTTTACAGTTGGGAGTATGTGAAACACAGGGTTTATTCACATATTATGATTTATTAATTATTGTAGTATTCTCCATATGAACAACTGTAAACCTACTGTTGCCGACCCCTGTATTTGTATTTGTATTCCCCGAACCTTCAGGCTTAGGGTTCTCCTGGTTTATTAACGTCCTCAATAGCAAGGGAGCAGGAAACATTATCAGAGATGAATTCAGATCAGCTTTGCTACTTCTGAACCACACTGATTGCTCGTTTTTGTTTTGGGGTTTGTTTTTTTTTACACATTATAAAGGTGAGATAGGACTTACCAACAAACATGAGGATGAACATTTGGGCTTATAAAATGTATCTAATTAATTTTTTCTTTGCCTTTTATTCAGATAAAATTGATAATCATTGATATATTAATATTGTGATAAGAGTTTATCATGTGAATTTTCAGTGTACTTAATGAGCTGGGTAATGAGTGATGTTTAAGAGATGAATGTGAGTTTGCACTTAACTATGTGACTTTGGTAAGTTAATTAACCCCTGTAAATATTCATTTTCTCATATTTAAAAATGGGATAAAATCATATTGTTGTGAGTGTGATAATGTGTATAATATGTTAAGCACAGTGATTAACATGTAGTGAGCTCTCAATACATATCAGCTAATATTATTATTGATGGATGAAAAGGGACAATGTGATTTATCAATTATTCTTATGAAATACATTTCTGCTGTAGAGAGTTATATTCATTTCCCCAATCATTTTAAAAAGAAAAAATAAATTGACCCTTGAGTCTAAGCATATACAAATAAAAGACTTGAAATGGACATTCCTTCTTTTTCAAATTGGATTCTATGTTTCTATTAATAGTTGAGTTCTTGTTTTAAAAAAGTTTTTTTCCTGAACTATTTCCTTTCAATGTAGAATCAAAAATCAAATCTGAAAGAATTTTAAAGAATACTTATTTGTGTGTATTATAAAAGTTAAGCATGAAATTCATAATTTCAAAATTGAAGATTTAGATTTGGCCTCATATACTCATGTTGAAAGTATAAGACCTCAACCAGCTAGACTCCGTCTGGTCCAAGCACTAATATTTTGCATCTGTTTCTGAGGGCATATTTTCTGTTAGGAATTCCTCCTGGTGTTAAGGTGAAATCTACTTCTTTGGGCTCATACCTCTTAAGGCGGGCCTGCTTCTCTAGGCTCGACCCGCTGGTTCCTCATGTGGTCTCTTCTCCAGACCCCAGTGCTCTTCCTCCATGGTCTCTGGCTACCTATGACCTTTCAGAGTCAATTCCCAGGGTTGTTCTTATGAAGTTATTTGTGTGAGATATACGTAGTTCATCAGAGTATTGGAGTCACGTTTCCTTTTATATGAACGCAACATTATTAAAGCTATACATAATAACCCCTGTGCCTTACAGACTCTTCATATGTTACTTGAGAAAGCTTATGAATCTTTGCAGTTCCTTGACTATTCCTTTTGTTATTGTTGCAGCTTTTTGTGTAATGGCCTTTTGGTTTATTTGTGTTTTTCTCTTAGTTCTGCCAGCTTCTCCATTGTTTATTTACAAAAGTCCTTCCCCATAGAATCTACTAATAAATAAGGAGCGAAAGTACTGTGTTGCTTTCCATAGGAGTGTTGTAATTGATAACAAAACCTCTAAATCAAAAAATCATGATGTTTCACTTCTAAACAAAAAGCAGAAAGAACCCATGTGTTAGGCAGCTGCAGTGGAAGCAAAGAACACTGGCCTTTGAGAAATGAAAACCTGGTTTCAAACCTGGAACTTTCAATGTACTTGCTGCCTGATCTTGGCTAAATCTCAAAGACTCATCTTGATTAGTCTCTAATCTTAAATTTCTGTATTTGTGAAATGGAAAAGATATTGCCTGCTTCAGGGATTGAGAGCATAAAATAATAAAATATGTGCAAGTAGTGTTTTATAAACTGAAAGTACCAAATAAATGGAGCTCATTAATATACATGGCATCCGTCTCATCTCTCTGCTAACAGACACATAAGCAAAGGTTATCCTTAAGTCCTTAAAAACAAAATAGTATTTTTTAAAGTTTATTTTATTTTATTTTTATGTGTTAGACCCAAACATATAATTTTGCTATAAAAATTTGATGATTGGTTGAACAATAGCAAGGTAAAACCAATTTGAAATTCCAGATAAAAAGTCGTATAGTGATATCATATTCCAATCACAAGGCAACAAAATGTGGCATGATTTTGAGCAATTATAAAAACTAAGAAAAAGAAATCCATTTGACCTTTATTCTAGTAACATGCTGCTGCTTTGAATGACAGTTCATAAAAATGGACCTCTGGAAATAGAAATGTTAATTCTAACACATTACTTATTTCTGCTATGAATAATATTTATATGTCGCCGTACAGTAAACACAGATTATTTGCCTTTAATTTTTAGAAACAACTTATAAACAAAGCATAGAAAGATTAGTTGATAATTTGAAACATAAGTAAATCAGATGGCAGCCAGAAGCTAGGATGTAAAAGGAATTGGAGTGTTAGGAAGAAGAGAGTCACTAATAGCCTACTTTATGTTGCAGGGAGTTAAAAATTGATGGAGCAACAAATAGAGCTTGAAGTGCATTGTTTAAAGTAAAAAGTGATCAGTAAAAGAATAAAACTGCAAGTATAAATTGTAAAGAGGAGGGAGAAGAATAATAAAGGTTAATGACTTAAGTAAATCCTCGTTTCTCCGTGAGAAGTCAGTAGATTTTGTTTAAAACTTAAGAGCTGATAACTGTAAGTATTATTTAGAGTTGTGAATGTAAATTATCAGAAAAGTAATAAACAGATGGCTAAAGATGGTGGGCTCTGAGAGCAGTACTGAGGAGGGGTATGTATGGGGCTAAAACCTATCGTTTTCCATTATAAGCTGTGCTGTACTACTGCTGTAATATTTTGCCATGTTATACATATTACTTTGGTTCAAGCATTTTTTAAAATGTGCTAATAGCAAAAAACACCATGAATGGATACTGTGGCAATATGTCACCCCAGACCCAAATCTGGATGGTACACTGTAATTCTTCAAGCCTGAAGTCATCTCACTTCCCTGTCATTTCTGCTCACTGCCCTTTCTGAACTTTCTGTGTCCTGCTCTTACACCTGGTAGCATGAGTATTTTGCCTTCCAGCCTAGGGTCAGCCTGTGCCACATTATGTTTTAGGTCATTAGTGGAAATTTTTAGCTACCTTGTTTGCTGAAACATCAATATAGTAAATTTGTATAGACCGAAACAGAGTCAATGTGGGATTCAGGTGTACGTTAGTAGGTGAACCGTGTATCTACTGCTTAGAAAATGGCTTACCTTAATACCAAGATTTTATACCAAGATTTTGCTATAAAAATCCTGTAGCCAAGGAGAATATTGATTGTCCAAAATATTGAAAGTTTTAGAAGCACTATTTTATTTCCTGTATATTTCTATAAAGTTTATCTGAAATTTTTACTAAATTAACACCTTTTTCTATTAAAGAGGTAGTGGGAATATACTAGATCAGCTTGGACATACTCATTTTTAAGAATCGTTTATTACAGCAGTAATCTAAGTATTCTGCCTTTCGATATAACAACATTTGAAAATTATTACTTTGACATTTCCCTGCTTTCTTTTCCAGATGTATGTAATTAGGGCTTAGAGATATGTCTTCCAAAATGTCTTCCAGAACAACATTTCTGGTGGGAAAAGGCACAGCTTCAGGAAACAGTAGACTCTGGTGTTAATCAACCAAGTGTATTCATTGACCAAGATTGAAAATGTAGGTAGATTTAGATCAACAATAGCTTGTGACGAAGCAAATTTGATATGCACCGAACGGACTGTGGTATCAGGGATAGGGATTGAAAACAAAAGAGAAGTTTTTTTCTAGCACTAACTTTAGGGAGAAACTGTCAAGAGTTGTTTTGAGCCATAATTTTGGAATGGGAAGGTAGAGATAGGGAGAGATTTCCTACTCTCTACTCATATTTGATAACAAGCATTTTTGGTCACTTCTTCGTTTACCCTTCTATTTACCCACCTGGCATTTGTTTGAGCACCAACCGTAAGCTGGTGGTCGGCAGTGTGGGGGTGTTAAGGGAATAAACCAAACCTTTGTTTATCCCTCTAATCTCCTGATGTCGTGCCATCTCCAGAGGTGGGATTGTATTGCAACAGAACGGTTTTCCTTTCCTTGCCAATCATATAACCCATAAGCATCTGACCCCCTTGCGGGCTTAGACCTTACGTCGTCAGCAACAACTCTAAGGAATTATATTTTAACTAATAGATTATTTGTATTTTCCAAATCACATTTGTTATTTCCAAAATGTAAGTCAAATGTTTTAATTTTTTTTAATTGATCTAACAACAGCAACAAAAAAAATGAGAAAGAGTCCAGTTAATCACCATTTAAGCCTGTTATACTTCATAGTACTTAAATATTTCCTAAATGGTTTCCCCAAACTATGAATCAAGTCATGATTGACAATTAGTTTGATTTAGAAAACACAGTTTTTTCTTTTCAATTAGGCGTTTATTTTACTAGCACAAAGAAATTGTGCAAATTATTTATTTAGAAAAATATTTAAAATATGTGAATGTTATTTTCTGAAATAATGTAAAACTATAGAAAATTTTAAAAATATATATTAAATTTTTTTAAATTTTAATATATAGAAACTTAAGGTCAAGGGACCAGGAGGAGTAACTTCATTACAGCAAACAAAATGCATTTATCCATGTCCGCTGTGACATTTTAGGAGGATTTCACCAGCGTTGCTGACTTTCTGAACAGAACGTGTTTACTGCCTGTGAATTCTGCAGTGTCAGGAGGGCTGGCTCAATCTTTCCACTTTTCCTTCTGCTACTTGTGCAGCTTTGTGTGTGCTAGTTTTAACAAACACTCACACAGTGCTTACTGTGAGCCAACCACTATTCTTCATTCTTCCTTTTCTATCCTGCTACTACCCTGGCGGTGGAGGTATCCTCAAATGAGGTAGCCATGTTTTCTCCAGAGTCCTGTCTGGTAGCACCTGATCAGCTCATTTTCCTTTCATTTGGGAAAGGCAGACCAGGTCTCTAGTGGGTCCTCAGTGCTGTATGTATTCCTTAGAGCCACAGCCTCAGAACCAGGGGGTTGTGGGAAGCTGAGCGTCTTCTACTTCCTATAGGGCAGAGCATCCTCCGGTCTCCTTTCCCAACTTTCCATCGGCCTGCTGTCCTCCTCACCTTTGTTCTTCTTTCTGTGTAGGGCCTGAATAGGCATGAGCCTTAAGGGCATCTGGGCACTGACCTACTTTGCCTGGTTCATGATGCAGATGTCAGGATTTTCCCTAAACCACAGTTTGTAGACATCATTCCCCTTCCTGGGGTCCATGGAAGACATGACTTTTCACAAAGCCCACAAAAAGGCCTTTATTCCCTTCCAACTCTCTGATTACCATCTTGTCTGATTGGAAAAGCCAAGCAAAATTGATTTCTTGGAAAATAATGGGTAGAGTGACTGTCAGCATTCTTGACCTTCACCAAGTCTCACCTCTGCCACCCCAGTCTTAAGAACACACATGCCACATGCAGTGGCTCATAGCAATTTCAGTGGCTGCAATGGGCTTAAAGGACAATATAATACAGTGATGAAGGTACCCAGGTTTAACAAATGCCAGTTCTAATTCTGGCTGACACAATTATTATTAAAATTTCACATAGGAAAATAAACCTGAAATGGTACTTATCTCATAAGCTAGTTATGAGGATTCGGAGAGATAATATGTAAAGCACTTCACACAGGGCCTAACACATAAAAAACACTAAGTGACCATTTGTTCCTTATTGTTGCTGCCATTGGCAGGCAGTTACTATGTACTGGACAGTATAATGTGCTGAGTACTTTTACATACACATGTCCACAGCATCAGGAGCCCCCCAAAGAGGACCACCCCCAGACTGTACTGCCCTTGTAAGCTCTCTGAGGTTTGTTGTTGTGTTTTTTTTTTGGTTTTTTTTTTAATAGAGGGCAATGGCAATTTAGCTTTGCTCAGAAAATCTCCTTCATCAACTCGTTAGTAGCAGGAGTGAGCCAGCTTTTTCTAAAGCTTCCAGGAGAGACCCTGGTAAACAAAAGGGCTCTTTCTTCTGTTAGACTGCGGGGTGGTTATTGACTACATCAGCAAACAGGGACTCAGGCACTCCCTTTCTTTCCAAATTGAGGTCACTGAGCAGTGCACAGTTTCTGGGTAACAGCCATCTACTTAGTAAAGTTCACCAATTCACTGGCAGATTTTCCAAACTACCTTACTGTTCTGCACAACTTGTTCCTAACCCAAAAGATGGCAGGCAACATAGCATGGCCAGTGGCTAATTACGTGTGACTGGGCTCATCTTTGCTCTGTTCATTCCGTGCTTAGCTCAAGCAACTCATTTTAAAAAGCACCCCTGCTTTCTTTCAACCCACACATAAGAAGCAGGGGAGTCTCCTTTATCTGATTGTGACCACATTTCTCAACCAAAATGGAAGACTTTTTCTTCTAATAGACTAACTCTTGAGGTCACGGAATCTTCCATGATTGTCCCTCATAATCACCAATAGGAAAGTAACT
Organism: Mormoops blainvillei; assembly: GCA_004026545.1. Classification (NCBI taxonomy): domain Eukaryota; kingdom Metazoa; phylum Chordata; class Mammalia; order Chiroptera; family Mormoopidae; genus Mormoops; species Mormoops blainvillei. The sequence continues at coordinate 146,002 of PVJD01003716.1, read as the reverse complement.
CAGCAAGAATGGAAAGAGTGTAAAATTGGATGAATTCCTCAGTGGTAACTCCTTTGGCTATAGGGTCTCTCACTGTGAGTACTATTGTCATTTTACTGAATAATTCATTGTTAGAGCTGTTCTCTGCTTTATAGGATGTCTGGCAGTCTCTTTGGCCTCCATCCACTAGATGTCAGTAGCAGCACACCCCCTCCCCAACAAAAATGTCTCCAGACTTTGCTGAATGTCTGGGAGGTGGGGAGGTGATGGAGTGAAATCACCCCCAGCTGAAAACCACTCTTCTATAGAATTAAAGACAAAATCTCCAGTTGTTTCCTGTACACAGATAGGAGAGTCTGTCAGATGCCCCTGTTAAATTTTACCCCCTGAAAGGACTATCTTACAGAAATACCTGTTTCTTTTTTTCTTTTTTCTTACAAGTTGTTAATCTGATTTTTGATGCTTAGTCTCATCCAGAAGACATCAGATAGTAGACAGGATACTGAACTGTCATCAGAAGACTGAATTTTTCCTAACACTGCCATCATTATCCTTGATCTTGAGCAAATACCTTAGCTACTCTGAACCTTAGTTTAACCCTCTGTCAGAGAGGTTGTGGAAATGAAAGAAGTATGTGTATGAAAGCACCTTTAAAAACAAAGAAGGCACCCAGCTTGGTTTCTTATACTGTTCTTCAATAAAATGAACCAGGGAGAGCTCTTTGAAGAAATGTCTGACTCTAGGGGTAGGGCAGGCAGTATGCAAAATCAGCCTGTAGCATCTTGTGGCCTTGGATGAAGAAAGTAGGGAAGTGCTTAAAAAAAAATGGGGTCTATCAAAGGGACACAGGAATCAAATAATAGAGCTCTCAACGGCCAAAGCTAGAATAATTTGAGAACAAAATAAATAAAGTAGTATTGGATTATAACCCAAAGTATAAAACAAATATCAATGAGCCGGTCTAATATAAATAAATGATTGAACAAATAAATAAATGGGGAGAAGAGACTACTTTCCAATGCAGAAGAATTCCAAATAATTTATGCAGACACTTTGCCTTCAAGGAGGTGGAGCATAACTTGTCCCTCTTTAGCTGTGGGCTGTGAACAGAGACTTCCTTCCAGTGACTCTGGTATGGGAAGGGGTAACTTCACAGTGCAGAAACCCGACAAGCACTGCCCCAGCCAGGTAATTAAGGTCAACATCAGCTTTGGTACATCATGTTGATAGTGAGTACTCTTGATATAATATGTTGAGAATGATACCCAGCCTCTGTGGTCTTCCTCCTAAAATCCATAACCCAGGTCTCACCACGAAAAAAAAAACAAAACAAAAAACAAAAAAACTCATCAGATACATCTCAATTGAGGGAATTTATAGAATACCTGACCAAAACCCCTTGAAGCTGTCAAGGCCATCAAAAACAAGAAAAGTGTGAGAAACTGTCTTAACCAAGAGGAAGTTAAGGAGATATGGCCACTAAACATAGTATGGCATCCTAGAGGAATCCTGAAACAACAAACACACATTAGGGAAAAAGTAAGGAAATATGAATAAAGCGTGGACTTTACCTAAAAATAATGTATCGATATTGGCGCATCGATTGTGACAGACATACTATTTTATGATGTTGATAATAGGGGAAACAGTGTGAGGTATGTCTGTACTGTCTTTGCAATTTTTTTGTAAAGCTTAAAATATTTTGAAGTTAATTTTTTTAATAGCCATAACTAAATAAAGTTGAAATACTTTTATCAATAATATTATTACTTATTATAATACTATAAAGTAATATTATAAGTAATATTATTTTACCTAGAAGGCTATATCATCAAGCACTAATATATAATTTTCTAGCTTTAAAAGTCTATTCATGGAGTCTCTCCCCAAATTTTCGCAATGACGTTTATTATCCTTATCGATCATAATCATCTCTTCTCCTGCTAGCTCGGAGCACTTTTTGGTTTCCACCTAGAGACCAAAGGGGATCACATAACAGCTCTTCACCTTCTTGGCATACGTCACATGAGAGACTGGGTTTACTGCCTCTGTGAGGAAATCCACATGTGCTCCCTTCTTCCCCGCCTAGTCAGAGTACAACTGTGTTTACGGCATACAGGGGCTTTCTTCTGTGGTCTAGAAGGTTCCCTGTTTGGTTTCTGTGCTCTCAGGGGGAATAGAAAAAGTAAGGAGGTGCTATGGCAGCCTCTCTTTACAGCTGTAGGATGAAGCACAGCCCTGACCCACAGGTAATGAAGCTGGGCATATGCAGATTAGGAATGGAAGATGGGAAGGTCCTTCAGAGTGGCAAAACTTTGGAGGGACAATATATTAGAGGATAAAAATGTTTCACGTAGGTAACTGCAGCTAATTCATCTATGACACTCTTACCTTTCTGGCTTTAGCCATGACACTTTAGTGTATATAGTTGACCATTGACCAATGCAGAGATTAGGGACTCCAACACCCTATTCAGTTAAAAATCTGCATATAACATCTCCGCTTCCCAAAAACTTAACTGTTAATAGCCTCCTGTTACCCAGCAGCCTTACTGATAATATAAACAGTCGATTAAAATATATTTTCTATGTATTATATACTGTATTCTTACAATAAGTAAGCTAGAGAAAAGAAAATGTTATTAAGAAACTCATAAGGAAGAGAAAATACATTTATAGTATTTGTTGGAAGAAATCCACATAAGTAGACCCATATAGTTCAAACTTGTATAGTTCAGGGGTCAAATGTAACTGGACATTATCGTATATTCTTATTATAGTGAACAGTATTGTTTATTCTGTGCATATAACACTGTATAAAGGTATTATGGGAACTTGGTACATGACAGAAACTGAACTCAGGATCACTTTATTATAGAGAAAGCAACATTCTATACTCTCATAAGTGATATAATTTCTTAGTGATTATATAATCAGGCTTCCCTAACATGACCAGCAACTTACGGAATCACCTCAAGAATGCTTTACAGTTCCGAGCACCTCCACAAGCTGAGTAATCACCATGGTCAAGGTTGCTGATGATGCCAGAAGTGTTGCTTAACATAAAAATGACAGCATAAACAATGTGCATTGGACCATGCTCCAAACACTGTCATCATTTAGGCTTGTGTGTCACCCATCCCACCCATGAAGTAGAGAAAGTGACATATGACCACCATCTGACCATTGAGAACAAGGACACAGCTGAAACACAGGTGTAAAGCCTGAGCCACTGATTCTGGGCAGTGTCTCCCCTAGTAGCCCACACGGCAGCCTTGGCATGGTTTCATGGTTATAATTATTACTTCTACTTTTTAAAATGCTCTATTTCTGGACTGCATCATGTTTGCTTGTTATTTTGATCCAAACCCCACACTGTAGCTTTGTGCAGCCATGGCTGATAATTTAGGAATCGCAGACTGAAGTTAACCGAGAGGACTGCTGACCAGTAGAACTTTCTTAATGGAGGAACGTTCTGCATCTGTGCTGTGCAGTGTGGCAGTCACTAGCCACACGTGGCTACCAAGCACTTGAAATGTGGCTAGGTGTTTCAGGAACTGACTTGAAATTTTTAGTTAATTTTAGTTAATTTAAATATAAATAACCACGTGTGGCCAGTGACCACCGTATTGTGAGTGACTACCGTATTAGGTAGTGCAGGTCTGGACGGTGCAGAAATCCTCCATTGTGATGCAGGTTCCTCATATATGTTATCTCTCAGCATTGGTTCTGCACACTCGGGGGTTCTTTTAGAGAAAAAAACATTGTTTTAATCCTCACCCGAGGATATGTTTTTTGATTTTAGAGAGAGAAGAAAGGGAGGAGAGAGAGACAGAGAGAGAGACAGAGAGACCTCTATTGATTGCCTCCCCTACGTGCCCCAACTGGGGATTGAACCCGCAACATTTTGGTGTATGGGACAACACACCAACTAACTGAGCCACCCAGCCAGGTCAAGAAAAAATATTTCTTGAGAGCATGTTTTTAATACTTCAGATATTTGGAATATATAAATGCTGGCAGAATAAAATTCCTTCTAAATTTTGACCTACTTAAATTTAAAGCTGTGTATGGCATCCTAGAGGATACCTAAGATCTCTTAGACCTTAAATCGACCCTAAAAAAGTAAAATTCTCTGAGTTTAACCCACTATATTTTTGGGGGGGAACATGAGAAGATAGTGATCCCGTATATCCTTGATTCTACCTTTATGTATCCAAATCTTTAGAAAATGTATTATTGGCAAGAGGTTTATTTCTTTAACTCTGAAAACAAAGAGCTATTTTCTTTTTTAGATACAAATCTGTTATTTGATACCTGCAAAGCTCAGTGACACTTTAAGTCAGGATTGAGCGATATTTATAGAACCAGACAAAAATCCAGTCACATGATGTTTCCATTAGGCTAAGAATGAATTCCAAGATAATAGTCTGGGGAAAGGGAAACTGTGTTTTATAAATTCATAACGCATTGCAGATAAATGTTAAAATATTAAAACAATGGCAGCTGTTTTTATTACTACTGTTAAACAAGTAAATTCATAAACTCTGGAAAAATTAGAAAGAGCGACATTTCTTAATTACTTAATAGTTCCTTGACTGGAAAAATCTCACAAAGTGAGGGCCATTCAATGGTAACAGATGTTACTAGGAGTAATAGAAACGCCCCCTCCAAAAGAGTGGGGTTGCTATTTTGTAAGAAACTTTCTTTTGTTCTAACATGCCTCTTGACTTCTTAATGCAATGCTTATAATTAAGTTTAATGGACAACTATCTGGCATAGAATATATTAGAAAAACACTCTTTATGCTGAGATAGGAAATAGTGAAGTTAATCTAAAATGTTACGTAATGCAAATTTGAACAAACTAAATTACCAAATGCTTGCTTTTCTGTATTAGACAGCCTTACAATGATGTTACATAATCTTTTGATGTGACTTTACTTTCTGAGTTAGCACTTGATTCACTTTCATGGTCATGAAGATATTGTATCAGTTCTTTGTAATTACTGTTGTTAAATACTGTTAAATACCAACATATTACCAGCTAATAGGACATTTCCAGTCCCTCAGGCTCCCTCTTCACACTCCCTTCCAGCTAATGTATTTTCCTGGAGGGACACCTAAAACTATAGGTTAATTTTGTCTGATTTTAAATTTGCCATAAGTGGAATTAGATTGTAAGTATAGTCTTCAGTCGGGCTTTTTTCCATAACGTTTTGTTTGAATAATCCATTTCTTTTATTGAATGTAACAGTAATTCACTCATTTACATTAGTGTACCGCATACCACTATGCAGGGTGGGGCAAAAGTAGGTTTATAGTTGTGAGTACGTGAAACATAGAGTTTATTCTTATGTGATTATTTATTGTGTTATTTTTCCATACAAACAACTGTAAACCTCCTTTGGCCCCACCCTTTTTTGGTGTACCACAATTTATTTATCCGTTCTACAATTGATAGACATTGAGGTAAATTTAAATTGAGGACTGTTACAAGTCATGTTTCATGAACATTCGTTACATGTATTTCGTGTATCCATTTACATATTCCTCTTAGAACAAGGAAGTAGAATTGCTGCATTATAGGGTAAGTGTATGCGTTCAGTTTTGATAGATACTGGCAAACAATTTTCCAAAGTAAAAGAGAACTCCAGGCAGTTTCTATTTTTAATATTCTTGCCCATACTTGATATTGTCAGGATTGAGTGGAGGGAACTACTTAATATCAGTAATGATAATCATAACTTAGTTTTTGGAAAAAGCCAGAAGAGGCTGACTTAACAGTTTCAGACCACAGGCACCTCTGCGCGTGCACGCTCTCTCTCTCTCTCTCTCTCTCCCTCTCTCCCTCCCCAACCTCACACACACACACACACACACACACACACACACACACAGTGATCATCAAGTGTACCCGCCTCTCCAACTTTCCACAGATGCATCCAAAAAACACCTTGAAGACAGTGGCCTTTGACCCCATTCACTTTTGGCAATATAATTTGCAGTTTGGTCCTGCGGGGAAGCAGTTACATAAGAGAGCACGGTGCACTGCTGTGAGCCAGAAGGCTTTTGGTGGGGTAAGAAATACTTGAGGAGTTAAAACACAGAATTTGCCAAGTGCTCTCAAAGTGTATTTGGTGAATTTTTATAATAAAGTAGTTTGACATAAATAGACCTCAATTCACCCAGTGGAATCCAACAAACATTTTTGTTTTGGTGAGTGTTTCGTTGCCAACCTTGCATATTATAGAAATGCAAAAGGAATGAAAGATGGTGACTCTAAAGATAAAGGAGGCTCTACTTTCTTAGTAGCCAGGGAAATGCAGGGTGAAAATACAAGATGCCCATTTTTTACCTGCTGGATTGGCAAAAATTAACTCTGATACTATGTTCTAGTGAGAGGGTGAGGTAGGGCTATACACATACATGCTACTCAAATGTTATATCATTCTGGAAGGAAATACAGTTTACCTACTAAAATTAGTAATGTACATATGCAATGACGCAGCACTCTTGAATGTATATATGAGCTCTACAGAAATCCTTAGATATATGCAAGGAATCATAGACCGTGATATTTACCCACAGTTTAAAAGGATGAAAATACTCATCAGTAGAAGACTGCCATAATCATCTATGGAATAGGCTACCCCAGATTACTGTGCCATGATTGAAAGGAATGAAGTGTCTCTAGAATGTAAGCTCTGTGTGGGCAGGTAATCTGCTTTTGTTCATTCCTGTGTCTCCATCGAGTACAACTGTTTATGCATGGAATGCAGTAGATGCTCAGGAATTATCAGTTGAATACATCTGTAAGTGTGAGAACATGGCTAGGTCTCTAGGTCATGTTGCTGAGTGAACAAAGCAATTTGCAAAATGATTGTATTGTAAAATGTGTATGCATATGGGACAGTCCATAAAAACTTAAAAAGTCTAAACCAAAATATGAAATACTTTGTGCATTTTCATGTAGGTGTGCGTTTGTACATCTACACAAACTTAACGGAAAAGATGTATATACCAAAATGACAACAAGGATACCCTACACTGTAGACAAAGGGCAGGGACCAGGATTTGGGAATAGTATTCAGAGAAGTCTTTAGACTTTTCTGAAGTGTTTGAAATTTGGAAAAGGATAATGTTTTCTTGTATTACTTATATGATTACAAGATAATTTTAAAATGTCACTTTCTATGGGAAGAAAATTTCCTTGTTACCTGGCAGGTAGAAATTTGCTGGGTGAGGAGCTGCTCTCTCGGAGCCCACAGCCCCCAGCCAGGCACAGAGGGGATGGGCTGCTGGATTTAGGCTCCCAAATGCCGTGCCTTGGGCGTATGGGCTAAATAACAGCAACAACAAAAAGCCATCTAGTGATTCTGTGTATTTCTTTAGAAATAAACCAGTTATTTGTGTGTTTCTACCTTTGTTCTGATGTTGTATTTATAGAATGCTTTGAAGTTTTGTTTTTTTGTTTTTTGTTTTTTTGGCTAGTTGCATTCACACTTCTTTACAAAAAGGCTTTAAAATACCTTAATGAAGGTATTTTACTAGGAAGGTTTACAGAAATAGACAGTAAGAAATATGAAATGAAAGGATCAGGAGACCAAATTTTGTATTCCATCATGCTTTTTCACTCGTTGGGTGACGATCTTCAAGTAACCCTCTCTGGACCTTGTTTTGATACCTGCACGGTGAGGAGATGGGTTTTTTGGTCCCCATGGTTCTCTTCCCAGTGCCCTTTAAGAAATATATAGCCTTTATGGTCAATTAATATTTGACAAAGAAGGAAAGAACATACAGTGAGGTAAAGAGTCTATTCAATAAATGGTATTGGGAAAATTGGACAAATACATGCAGAAAAATGAAATTAGACCACCTCCTTACACCATACACAGGAATAAAGTCAAAATGAATTAAAGACTTAAATGTAAGACTCAATACCATAAAAATCCTAGAAGAAAACAGAGGCACTAAAATCCAGACATTTCCTTGGAAATATATATTTTTTTCTGATATATCTCCTCAGGCAAGGGAAACAAAAGAAAAAATAAACAAATGGGACCCCATCAAACCAAAAATTATTGCACAGCAAAGGAGACCATCAACAAAAATGAAAGGACAACCTATTGAATGGAAGAAGATATTTGCCAATGATACATCCGATAAGGGGTTAATATCCAAAATTTATAAAGAACTGATACAACTCAATACACACACACACACACACACACACACACACAGACGCACACACAAACAATCTAATTAAAAAATGGGCAGAGGTCCTGAATGGACACTTCTCCAATACAGGTGGCCAGTACACATGAAAAGATGCTCAGTGTCACTAATCATCAGAGAAATGCAAATTGAAACCACAATGAGATATCACCTCACATCTGTCAGAGTGGCTATTATCAACAAATCCACAATCAAGTGTTGGCAAGGATGTGGAGAAAAGGGAATCCTTTATGCACTATCGGTTGGAATGCAGATTGGTGCAACCACTATAGAAAACGGATGGAGGTTTTTCAAAAAATTAAAATGGGAACTGCCTCATGACCCAGTGACTCCACTTCTGGGTATATTTCTAAAGAAATCCAAAAAAAGAATATATGCACCTCTGTGTTCACTGCAACATCATTTACAATAGTTGAGATATGGAAGCACCCCAAGCGTCCATCAGCAGATGAGTGGATAAGGAATATGTGGTACATATGAACAACCAAATATTACTCAGCCATAAAATAAGAATGAAATCTTTCCATTTGCAACAACATGGATAGACCTAGAGGGTATTATGCTAAGTGAAATAAGTCAGTCAGAGAAAGACAAATACCATATGATTTCCCTCGTATGTGGAATCTAAAGGATAAAAATAACAAACCCACTAAACAGAAACAGACTCATAAATACAGAGAACAGACTGATGGTTACCAGAGGGAAAGAGACTGGGGAACTGGGTGAAAAGGTGAAGGGATCAAGAAGTACCAATTGGTAGTTACAGAATAGTCATTGGGATAAAGTACGGCATAGGGAATATAAGCAATAATGTTGTAGTAACTATGTGTGGTGCCAGGCGGGTACTGAAAGTATTGGGGGAACACTTTGCAAAGTATATGGTCATCTAACCCTTATACACCTGAGACCGCTGTACACCTGAAACCAATACACAATAATATTGAATATTTTTAAAAAATGATATATAATGGAACGGTGGGCTATCTAGGCCTTTGTTTTGTTCTGGAAGTGACAAAAAGAGGGACCACCCCGCTTCTTCCTCAGTAGACAGGGTTTCTTCAAAATATGTTTTAAAGGTAAGTGCCCCTTCTACAAGGGATACCTTGCATTTTGGACCCATGCTGGGCAATACCATGATGCAATGTGGCCCATAGGTTTTCGCAGTTAAGTGCCTGTACTTAAGACAAAGTAGCTAACAGAGCTGTTTACTCGGTTTCAAGCACTATGCTAAGTGTTTCACACACATCAGTGCATTTAACCCACACAATAACTTTTGGGGGTAGGTTCTATAGTTAGAATCATTTCATAGATAAACCAATACAGTGTCTGAATGACTAAGGCACTTATCCAAGTAAATTGCACAACTGAGTTTTGAATCAGGACTGTCCAGTTTGCATAGAGGACCATCCAGGAAGACCCAGGACCACCTCCTATAATGTGCTCATATATATATATGTGTATCTGCTCCATACAGAACTGCTCTGTCTTTTGAAGATTTTTCAATAGAAATGGAATAGCCACCCTCCTTAATAGCAGTAGCCATTATTTAATGAAGTCATCTGCAAAGCATGAATTCCCCTCTCCCTTCCCTCCTCCTCTGCTGTATAATGATTTAATTTGCTGGCATGCGACATTTAGATTAAACTCCCTTTGAAGTTTTAAATGGAGTTTTTATCTAGAAGGAAAAATATTTCCTTTGTCATGGCTTTCAGATAAGTTGGACAGCTATTGGTCATCTATGAGGTCTAGGGCAATTTCCTTTTCATTCACATTTTTCTCCATTGAGTAGACATAGCTCATTTAATGTTTATTGCTAACATTTGCCAAACACAGAGTAAAATATTTGCCTCATTTAAATTGAATCTTGAATGTTTCCTTGGTTATTGAGTAATTCCAGGCTTTTGGGTGCTCTGGGTTTATGTTGACAGCTCCTTTCCTTTCAAAAAGAAATAGTCTAATCACTTATGTCATATGCTTTCTTAACAGATTTTTTCCCTAGGTCAAAAGAAAGTCAGAATATAATTTTTCAACAGTAAATAGTTTGATTATTACAGTGTTGTTGTATTCAGGTCCCCTGGGAAATTGTAGGATCTCCATGTTAATAACTAATACTGTGCTTTGCTTATAGCAGATTTGTTGTGCTTTATTCTGAAAGATAGAAGATACACACCAAATATGCACCAACATTCAGATTTTTACTACTGCTCCTAACACCTTTAGCTTTGAGATTCCATTTAATTAAAACTTAGGTTAAGTGGCCCTGACTGGTGTGGCTCAGTTGGTTGGGCGTCATCCTGCACTGCGAAAGGTTAAGGGTTCCATTCCCAGTTAAGGCACATGCCTGGGTTGCAGGCCAGTCCCAGGCTGTGTTGTGCGAGAGGCAACCGATTGATGTTTCTCTCCCTTTCTTTCTCCCTCCCTTACCCTCTCTTTAAAAATGAATAAATAAAACCTTAAAAAAAAATAACTTTGACTACAGAAGAAATTATTTATTTTGTTAAACCACATAATGCTCTATACTAAGATTTCAAGTGACTTATTATTTAACCTCCTTAAGAGAAATTTTAATTACCTTTATTGAATGTATTCTGTGTACCTAGAATCTAATCAGTCCAGTGCTAATCACTGTAAACGCACAAAGAAAGTTGCGTAATGGAGCTTAACTGAAAGGTAAAAATCTATTTTCTAATTAATAAATTGTACAGAAAAATCTATGACTAAAAGTTGGGGCACGTGCCCTAGAACAAGGTAGTTGGCATATTCAAAGAAGAGAGAAAACTAGAAAAAGTGAGCATTAAGCTGTCCCCTCAAAGCGGGGTGGAATTTAGAAAAGCAGAGAAGAATGGTTTTGAGGTAATGGCTTAAGGTTGATAATGGGATGGGCTGAACCACAAACATTCTGAGCAAAGGCATTGCAGAATGAGCAAACACGCCCTGTTGTCTAGACCGTACAAACAACAACCTTCATTTCCCATTGAGGTTTCTCGTGGACTCAGCCCCAGACCTCTCCCAAAGTTCACAGTCTGCCCCTTTTCTTCTGCCGTTCTCTCTGCTGGTTGCCTTTTCTCCCATTCACGGCCTGTCAAAATGTCTCTCCCTGATGAAGGCCCAGTCCAGATTTCACCTTCTCTTGAATCCTTACCTCACCTGTTTGAGAAGAGGTAGTCATTTTCCTCCCCAGCAGCCCCGGCCTGTTGGTCGTCTGCCTGGCCCAGCACACTTCAAACCGCATTTCCGTTTCAGTTGCTCCCTCAACATTGAGGCCTTCTTGCAGGTAAGAGCCATGTGTCCTCTTGATTTCCTCAGTGCCCACATCGCGTCTGGCCCCAGGAAGACTCTCAGTAAGTGCATTGTGTGTTTTCGGGACTGGTAGGGAAAAAAATACTTCTCTACCTACATTTCCTATTTACATTAATAGAGTCTACAGTTATAGAAGTAAACGTTCTGTTTTTTATTGTCAACTTAATTAATGTGTCCTAAGGAGAGAAAGCAGAAAAATATCTTTCTTTCAAAATCTTTAATTATTTATATATAGAGACAGTTCTTAACATTATTTTAAGATTTTTCATGTTGACCCGGCAGAGTATTGCATAGTGTAGTGTTTAAAAAATACATAGGACTGTCATCTCGATATGACTGTCTGTTTTGTTAGTTCAGAAAAATACTCCAGAGATATAAACTTGTTATATTAAGTTAAATTGGAAGGGGGTAGAGTGAAAGAGGTGAAAGAAAGGAATCGGGCCACAGAAGACAGAAGAGAGACCGATAGAGGAGGACCAGCCATACCCAGCATTAGTCACCTTTGCAGTCCTCCTGCCCAGGTCCCTAACTGCTTTCTGAGACCCTGCTGTCCCCTGACAGAGTCTGCAGCTCCGTTAGGGAGAAGGCTCCGACAGACAGCTGTGCCCCCGGCTTTCTCTGTGCCTTGTAAGAGATTATTGTAGAATGTGGACTAGGTTCCCAGCACTGATCAATTTTAGGTATTTCTGTTCATTCAGGAACTGAATTTTTAGTACAGTATGTATATACCAAATACTGTCTTGGCTTTCTAGCAGGATACTACTCGGAAAGAAAAACCAGGTTGAAGAAACAGAATGAAAGGCCCATTTCGGGCTTTTGTTTGTTGAAGAACTGTTTATTGAGCGCTGAAGTCCTCAGTGGGAGGCGGGTTTCCTTAAAACATTCAGTAAATGAGCCCTAATGTCTAGCTTATAACTCCTTTGCCCCTGCTATTGCTTCTGGTCTCCATGCCTCAAAACGAGAGAAGTCCGCTATAACTTTTTTTTTTTTTAAGTAATAAGCATTGGCACATCACTGAGCCTGTTTTGCCCCAAGCTATCCCATTTTAGTTCTCCTAATTTTTTCCAGTTCCTTTCTTTTGGAGGAGGTGGGAGGTTTCAAGTCTGGATAATCAGGGGGCCTACTTCAGCTCTGGTGAAAACAAAACCTTCCAAGATGGTTTTTTTGCCTGGCAAATACTCTTTAAAACTATTTGAGATGAAACTTAGTTTATTTCTTTGAAGCTAGCCCCTAAAACTTGTCCCAGGTTTTACCCAAAGGCATCTTTAATTTGCTGTACCAAGAAAAACAGTCCTGTTTCTTAGCAGCTAATTTGTAAAGCTGCATTTAGGCGATAGTGCTTTTACTGAACCAAAGTTCGTGCCTGATGCTTTGAAAGGCCAAAACTCCTGTTGGAAAAGGTTTATTGACTGAGAAAGCGCCGACTGAGAACATGGGAGACCTAGTGGTGCCTGAGATCCATCTTGCTCGCTGGACCAGACCAAGGGTTTTTAAGTCATTAGGGGGAACAGGTATGCGGAAGTGCTGGTGGGGCAAGTTTTAATTGGAGGACCTTGGAGCTTGGCCATTTAGGGACATCAACACCAGATCTTCCTGGACAATGGACCCTTGGCTTCTGAATAGGTTCTGGTGTTTGAGTTCCAGTTATGTCCTAGTCCTTTGTATCTATGGTCGTGGCGGGGGGAATGTTTTTTCTGGGTACAGCTGGAGGCCAAAGTTCTCTCCTCTGCACATGCTTCGACTGCATGACTTGTGGTTTTGGTCTGTTACCTCCAAAAAACAACTCAGCACCTTGTCATACAGGATAGGACCGTTTTGAGATGGTTCCATGGTTACAGTGCTTCTATTCATTCCAAGCAACAAGCTCTTTTGGTCCTTTTGATGATGCCATCGTGTCATCATGTGCATTTCTTGGATCTTTCTACTTCCTCTGACATTAACAAGGGAAAATACTAGCAGCTGTTCGCTTTCAGCCCTGGGCATGCAGTGTCTTACTGTGGCCCTACTATTGCTCTGTTAACAGACATACCAGACGAGCCTGAGCACACTGCATTCCGAGACTGAAAACAAAGTGTACCAGAGTCATAATGGCAACGGTAAAGGCAGATTTAGATTTGTTTTAACAAAATGGCAGAGTGAAGAGAGCCTTCACCTGGCTCGGTGGAATAGACGGTTAGGGCGCCCAGGCCAGAGGATAACTGAGGGCCAAGTACATCATGCCTGGGATCCACTGTGATGAATAAATACACGAAGGTGTTGATGGCGTCTTTCAGAAGGCAGCTTTGTCACAAATGGTTTTCTAGTATTTATTCTGCTGAGAGGCTTCATAATCTTCAAAGTCTCTCAGACTCGGTTTCATTAATGCTGAGTTACAACCATTTGCTATTTATTGTTACTGTCCCATAATTAGAATTACTGTATTTATATCAGAAATAGGCAAACTTTTTCTAAAAGGACCAGAATATAAGGGTTATAGGTTTTATAGCGATACTTATATAACCATTTAATATGTAAATAAAACCTCCCTTAGCTGGCGCTGTGATTCACCAACCGCTGGTCTTTATGATCACCTGGTAATTCTTACCTGCTAGCTCCTCACTCTCACACACACGCTTCTACAGTTATTAATCCTTGACTGTTTACCTGTCATCAAAAACATAAATATGAATGTGAAGATAGCTCCTTTCCTAAAAGATCTCACAGCCTCTGGAGAAAGAAAAATACATAAACATGCTCCTTGCAAGCGTTTATTATTGTGTAGTGTGATGAATGTTGTCATTGACGCCAGAGGCAGCGTGACTGGGTGAGGGCGTTGGGGAGCCTCCACAGAGAACATAACCTTGTGACAAGTTGCAAACATTGTACGCAGCAAAAATAGGACAGTGCATTTTAGGAAGGGATAATATTTATTCCTTAATGTAGAACATTTATTTGGGGTTTTTTCCTACCCAACGTCAGATAAAGGCATAGATAACATCAGCTCATTGACTACAGAGAATGTCTACAGAAATTCTGAGCAAAAGCACGTTGTTTAGTACTTGCAGTGCCAAACAGGTGTAACCGTTTAAAGCGTCTGTTACCTAATGTAGCTTTCAGCAAAATCTGTGGTCTCTTAATCTATCTTTAACAGAACGGGTTTGAAGCAGACATTTTCTAAGGTCCCTTCTTATTCTAAATGCTGTGCCTATAACTAGACAGAATGTATATCAGTAGCTACTTTTTTCCTCTGCAGAACTCTGATTTGTTCAGCTTTCCAATTCCCACTTATTCAAATTCCAGCCAGCCCCATAGCTATGGCTATGTGCTATGGCACGATGGAGTAGTGTACCATAGACAAGAAAAAAACTAAGGACTTATGGTACCTTAATGGTGTATGATACCCAAATGCCATGTCACTGGAGAAGGCAGCCTGGCTACATTCTGATCCTGGCACTGCCACATTCTAGCTTCATGACTTCGGGCAAGTTTCTTAGCCTCTCTGTTATTAGTTTCCTTGTCTGCAAAACGGAAACACTACAGGACCTGTCTCATGGGCTTGCTGTAGTGATTAAATACACTAATACTTGTAAAGGCCTTAGAATCGTGTTTGGCAAAAACTGGCACTTAAAATATGTCAGTTATTATTACAAGGAAAGATAATTATTATAAACAATCTATAAAATTCAATATTTAAACCATTAAAATGTTTGGAAATTGCTCAAATATGATGCTGAACAAAATCACAGGTAAAAAAAAAAAAAAACTATGTGATGTGTTTAAAATTCCCATTTAGTTACATATGACTAGAAAACATACCGACAAGAATCACACCAAAATATTAGTAATGTTTGATGGCTATTGTGAAAATATAACCCCTAATGAATTATGCCACTCAGAATTTATACCCTTCTGTTTTCTTCTCCTTGAACTTGAACTGACCCCATATAATCAATAAAACGCAGCAGAAATGACACTATGTGGCTTCTAAGGCTGTCATAAGAATCCTTGCAGCTCTCAGCTTAGTGTCTTGAGCAGTTGCTCCAGAGGAAACTCCTTTCCATTTAAGAAGTCCAGCTGCCCTGAGCCCGCACACTGTGGGGAAGCCCAGTCTAGCTAACGTTTCAGCAGCCGCTCCTGCGCTAGCATCCCGGTCCAGGTGCCAGACAGTGAAAGAAGAAACACGTAGCTGATTGCAAACCCAGTGACACCTGATTGGCACACCCCAAGTAAGAACTGCCCGGCCGAACTCAGTCAACCCTCAGAACCATAAGATGCTATCATACGAGGTCTGTCCAGAAAGCATCCAGCCATGTAATATGAAAAATGGAGACATTTATTGAAGAAGATGCAAGATACAAGAAATGTTGTACATAGGACAATGACACCTCAGTCCCCTTCAAAGCACCTTGGGACCTCACACAGTTCTCCCAATCACCATCAGCTGCCCTGTCATTATTTTCCGGAATCTCATCAACTCTGTGAAATCTCTTCCCTTTCAAAGGTGATTTTAGTTTTGGGAAAAGTCAGAAGTCACAGGGCGCCAAATCTGGGCTGTAAGGGGGCTGAGTCACCTGGGTGATTTGCTATTTTGCCAAAAACACTTCACACCAGACGTGATGCACAGGCGGACACGTTGTTGTGATGAAGCTGCCAATCACCAGTGGCCCATAGCTGCGGCCTTCTGAATCATCCCAATAGTTTCTGTGGAGGAATGTTCAAGCTTAACACAAAATGTGATACAGATTCGTTGCTCTACTTGCTCATTTTGAACGAGATGTCCACACAGTACACATGCTCATTCAACGGCATCTACCAGCCCCACTGACTGGCACAGTGAAGTTGTCATTGCCACTGTCCTTGGCTACCAGGTTACATCGATGTCTTGTAAACCGTTCTTGTTATATTAACAATGGCTGGAATTTTTTACTAGGTTGTGTGTATAGATGTGGCACAGACCTAATAGCTATATGGAGCTTTCCCGTTTATATAAGAACGCACTGTGAGACCAGATACTGGATAAGTAATCTTCAGTGACTATGATCCATCTGTGTTTTCTGCAACTGATTTCCTCTAAGATAGTCATTGTTCTGAACACTTTTGGCTTCATTAGTAAGAAAAAAATATTTCTGAAGACACAGACTATTTCAACTAAAGTAATTCAGGAAACAGTGAACCCTTGTGATAAAATATAATCTTAAAAATACGTATGTATTTGAAGACCAAGCAAATTTTTAAAGAAATCTCAAAAGTTTTTGAGTTGAGGTTAATGGAGGGTAGGAGTAAACCTTTAAAAAAAATTTTTTTTCTATTATAATTACTATGTATTTCAGTAATTGGTTGTCTTATTTTCTAAGTAGCTCACGTTTGAAGTAAGTGAGAAGCCAGAAGAACTATGTAAAACTTGCTTTAAATGTTTGTTAATTTTGCTTTTCTTGAGGCTGTTCAAAAGATTTATGTTGACATAAGCTACGTATGTATTCAAATTCTTTAAATGTATATGTAATAGAAACTTTTGAGGTATGTATTCTTTGGAGGTGATGGGGTTCAGGACAGACTGACCAAAAATGTCATTTTGACATATTGATTATTTTGAATTAAAGCTATTTGAGAAGTAGCCAGTGCAGGAACACTGTGACCATCCTTTGTCCCCTGAAAGCAGGAAATAAATTTCCCAGGTGAACATGTCCTCCCTGTTCCGAAAGCATTGAAGGCATCCGTGAGGGAATGCAAGGCCGGAAAAGTAAACAGATGTTGTTACTTCTCCATTAATTCGCTACCTTACACAAAAACCCTGTTTTGTCAAATCTTCACAAATAATTGTTTCTTTCACTTTACTCAATTTAGATATTCTTTGTTTATAAATATATTAGATAGAAACAAACCATACAGGGATCATAATAGGAAATTTTTTTAATATTAAATTTCAGTTTAAATATTAAATTTCTGTTGCCCTCCATAAATAAAGGAAATTCAGAACATATGTAATCTGTTGTTTATCTCTTTTGTCCTTCAAAAACTATTTCAGCATCTTTTACCCTCCCCCCAAAAATTGTGTATGTCTGTATTTCACAAAATTAAT
Source organism: Mormoops blainvillei (assembly GCA_004026545.1). Taxonomy (NCBI): domain Eukaryota; kingdom Metazoa; phylum Chordata; class Mammalia; order Chiroptera; family Mormoopidae; genus Mormoops; species Mormoops blainvillei. The sequence goes on along the minus strand of PVJD01003716.1, from coordinate 128,429 downwards.
TATATCGTTCCTTACAGCAAATATATTTAGTTCATAGCTAAACATATTAGCTATTCACTAGCATGCTCCTTTATAAATTGGAAAGGTTGTAAGTGTTTCAGTCGCTCCTAAATCCCATTCTGCCATGGAAATAACAGCAGACCTTAATTGGAGACTGAGGGTGGAGGTGTTAGCATCTCAGCATCTGTAATCCCTTTGCACAACAACTTTGGAAATTCTAGCCACAGATCACACAAATCATAGGGATACAGTTAACAAGAAAAAATGCTTACTTATTCTGTGATGATAAAAATAGTGAAACGGCACAATTGTCTGTTAAATTTAAAAGAATTCTTAATAGTCAAGTTGTACTTATTATTTTTTACCACAAGAGGTCTCTAAATCCTGAGTCATGTTTGATATATGCAAGCCACTCCATATTAACCAGTTTTTTAATGAGATCTAAACTTTTATTCTTTATAGTCAGCTTTAAATTTTTTTACTTTTGGCTCTGACCAGGTAGCTCGTTAGTTGGAGCATTCTCCCTGTACACTAAGGTTACGGGTTCCGTGGAAGAACAAGTCGGTGCCTGCCTGCTTGTCTGTCTGTCTGTCTCTCTCTCTCTCAAATCAATCAATAATTTTTTTTCACCTTACTTTTAGTCCCATCTACATGCAGAAAATACCAGCATCTAAGGATGTTAGAGGGTGGAAAGGCCAGGAGAATGAGTTACATAAAGTGGCAGTGAGGTTAACTGAAAACACAGACTACTTTGTGAGCTAACAAGTAAGACCTATCCTTCTTTCCACCTTAGGTCTAAATTCTGTGTCTTGTGCAGTAAGTGTTAATCTATCATAATTACATTATGATATAATTATGTTAATCTATTACATAATTAAACATGATGTTTTTTCAATAGGGGTAAAATAATGGAAGTTACTTTAGATGGGGTGACTGATAGGGCAATGTTTTTATCACTCACAGGCTATATGTTACAAACCATATTACTTTGAATATAAATAAACACAAATATTCCTGTCTTCGCTGCACAAATTTAGGTATTCATTGAATGCCTGCTGTGTGCCAAGCAGAAAGATATATGCCCTCCCTTTAGAACTTTACAGTCTCTTTGGGGAGATAATTTAATTGACAACTGTAATTCAGGGTAATATGTTTAACCTAACTCTTCTCTTGATTCAAGTGCTTGATTTATTTCAATTAAAAAGATGAGTATTATAGACTACAACACTGTATTTTATAAACTTAAAAATCGCCAAGAGACTAGATCTTAATTGTTCCCATCACAAAATAGATTATATAACGTGATAGAGGTGTTATATAACCACCTTAAACATATTTATATATCAACTCTATCTCAATAAAAATAAACTTCAAAAAAGATGAGCGTGGCCCTGGCTGGGTGGCTCAGTTGGTTGGAGCATCATCATCCCATGTACCAAAGAAGTTGCAGATTCGATTGCTGGTCAGGGCATATGCCTGGGTTGCGGGTTTGATCCTTGGTTGGGGTGTACAGGAGGCAACCAGTCCATGTTTCTCTCTCTTTCTCTCTTTCTATCCACCCCCTCTCTCTCTTTCACTCCCCTCCCCCTCTCTCCCCTCCTACCTGTCTAAAATCAATGAACATACCCTCTGGTAAAGATTAATTTTTTAAAAAACATGAGTGTGTATTTGTGTAATTATGCCTCCTATTACTTAATGATCTGAGGTTATAAGAGGATGAAAATATTTTCCCCAGCAACAGTCAGTGATCTTTTATAATAGCAGCAACCCATAATCTACCATTGGGTATATATTTGTACAGGGTCTGTCTTTTTTAGTTTGAATTAAGTACCTCCGAGTAATTTTCTCAACTAAACTATTATGTTTGCACACTTTTGCATTAGGTTTATTAAGGAATACTAATAAAATTAACCTAGGCAAGAATTTTAAAAATACAGTATTTAAAGGTATATGCTATTTTTTTTAATCCATTTGAAAATGGGACAGTAGTGTATTAATAGTAATTTACATTTTGATCACTAGATGGCACTAGATACACGTGTATTGCTAAGGAAAAGATTTTTCTCAGCAGTTGTTTCTAAACAGCTTAAGTATATAAATGCTTTCAGCATTATATACTATAAATCTTTTCTTATATAGCCCATAAAAACCCTACTGCTACAAAATCTTTGTTTTTCTGGCCAAAATAATTTCACGTATAACTCTTTCAGGTATAATGAATTCTTAGACACAGCCTCTGCCATTACTTTGATAGTCACTCATTAAACTATTCTTAGCTACTTGTTTTATTTTTCTCTTTCTTCAATTAGCCCTATCTTATGGTACCAGTACTCTCTTTTCCCTGAAAAACATAATATTTTAATTTTTAAAGCCTTTGGAGTTAGAAAGCTTTAAAAAATGACAGAGCATCACATTGCATAGCGCCGGGGGTGTGGAGAGACCCTGGAGATCCACACAAGTGCCCCATGGTGCAGAGTAGAAGGAAAGCAGGAGCTGATTTTGTTCTTGGCCTCCTGGCATATGCGTATTATTCTCCTAGTGTAACATAGTCTTTTTTTTTTTTTTTTTGGAGTTTTGTTGTTTTGTTTTTTCCCAGTCTGGTTGTAATTGATTCTTGCAATGTATTATTTTCTGAAGAGAGATGGTCTAGGTTGCAAATAATTGATATCCTTAAGGTTTATGCTATTATTAAAGTGAGTTACTTCACATGACCGGAAAAATTCCAGAATTTGGGTGGTACTTCCTGCAGTGGTGAAGGCAGTGTCTTAGAGTCCCAGTGATGTCATCAGGGACCCCGGTTCCTTTCAGATTTCCACTAGGCCATCCCTGATGTGTCAGACTTGTGCTTTGTGTTGAAGATAGTTGTAGGAGTTCAACATAGGACATGTAGTCATAGCAAAGTCCAGAACAGAAGAAGGGACATGTCCTCCTGTGTAGACTTTTTTCTTACCAGTGGTATACAGGACACCAGAGGCCCCCAGCAGTGTTCTCTTAAAGTCTCATTGGCCTTATTTGGGTCTCTTACACTGTCTGAAGTGACTTACTGGCAAGGGAAGGAATCACCAGGAGAGATTAGACTGATAGAGACCCATCCCCTTCCTGAGCACCCAGCCCCTTAGAAGAGAGTAAAGCCTCAAATCACAGTACTTTCCAAGAAGTGGGGACGGAGGGTGGATTTGAGCAGGGAGACTACAGTGTTTGCTGCCATTTCTGGTTTTGTTTCATTTCATTTTGTTTTGTTTTGTTTTTTCACTTAGAGACTCTTCTTTCCTGTCCTGATATTCTTAAAATGTAGCTTTCATTTCTGTTATTTCAAGTACATGACAGCACACAGGGTTCCAGGGGTAGCCTGTGTCTGTTGCAGTTTATCATTCAATACAACCTAATTCACATTTTACTTTGTTTATGCATGTGTTCTTTTCCTAGCAGTTAAAGAAAGTGAGAACTTGGATCCTCTTTGTTTATTAGTGCTATCATACCCAGAGAATAGCATCTGTAAAATGCTTTGTGAATTTAGTAGTATTTCAACCACATCTGCAATTGTTTGCTAAGTACCAACCACTTTGAAGGCACCAAGGAGGTGCATCTGACCTGGACTTCTGAAGATACAGCCACTGTCTGCCGTGGAGCTCAGCCTGACCCCTTGGCCTCTCTAAACACCCAAAGGGGCAGAGTCAGCAGTCCCAGCTCAGTGATTAAGGTTCTTCAGCTTCCATGGTCAACTGCAGGGCCTTCTGGCCTTTTTTGGCTTCTTTTTCCACCGGACATCCCAGCATCCCTCAGAAGCTGTAACAGACCAGCTCCTCTAGCCTGAGTTCTGCCTGAAACCACACTGCTCTGATTCTGAGGAACCCGGCTCCCTTCTCGGCTCCTTCATGCCAAAGATGTGTTCGTGGTGTGTTATCAGCATATTTATTTGTTTGTCTTCTGTGTTTAGCAAATATATGTTGAATGATTACAGGAGTTTTTATCAATATTTCAAATACAGTAAGGTTTTCTGGTTTGTGAATGCTGATTATATTTTTTATTATGTTTTAACAGTTTATCAGTTCTTGTGAAGTAGCCAAAAATATTCTCAACTGACATTTTCAGCCATCACTATGTTTAAAGAATAAAAGTATTCTTAAGAAGAAGTACTAACGGCTAGATCATTTTTATCTATAGTTTTGAAAGAGATTGACTTGTTTGAAAACATGCCAAATAAAAAAAAATGGGAAAAGAAAAGAGTAATCTGCCCTGGCTGGTGTGGCTCAGTGGATTGAGTGCTGGCCTGTGAACAAAAGGGTCACCGGTTTGATTCCCAGTCAGGGCACGTGCCTGGGTTGCTGGCCAGGTCTCCAATACGGGGGTATGTGAGAGGCCACCACACATTGATGTTTCTCTCTCTCTCTTTCTCCCTCCCTTCCCCTCTCTCTAAAACTAAATAAATAAAATCTTGAAGAAAAGAAAAATCTCTTTGATATTTTTATTTTTCAGAAAACTGTGGAATATATTTCCCAGAAATAAAAAGAGATCCAGGCAGGTATTTACACAATTGCCCCGAATCTGTAAAAAAGTGGCTTCAACAGCTAAAGAATGCTGGGAAAATTCTTTTGTTAATCACCAGTTCCCATAGCGATTACTGTAGACTTCTCTGCAAACATATCCTTGGGTAAGTGATGAAACATTCTGATTTCATGGCCTTATAAAATACCGATAGCAAATCAGACCAGTGCTTTTTAATAAAAACAGTCCTTCATCATGACCTTATTAAACAATATTGAATGGCAAATGGTGGTTTCTCATAGCATCTCACAACACCTGCAGCATACCCCAGGTACATTTTAGCAAAGCAGCGTTACTGAGGTTCAGTGTGCTCATAGCTTGCTGGGCCTTAGGTTTTCTGAAGGGTGGATGGCACACGTGTTCTTCATGCCATATTCCATGCATCTGGTTTCTCAGCTTGGGATGGTTACTGAGGGGCAGAGTCCTAGGTTACGCTCCCTGATGGATAACCGGAGTACAGCCCGTCTGTAGCCTTTTCAGTGTGGAGCCTCATCTCCACCGTTTAGCACAGCCAGGGATGGGATTGACATCCACGAAAATCAAGGCAGTGTAAATGCATGGACTTGAAAATGAGATAGACATGGTTCAAGCCCTGCCTTGCAACTTTCTGTGTGATTTGGTGCAAGTTGTGTAACCTCTCTAAGCCTCAGTTTCATTACCTTGAAAATGCAACAATAATACTTCACAGGCATGAGGGGATATTTATATATACAGGTAAAGTATAAGGCTGAGTAGTTGATAAGTTTCAGCAAGTGTTAATACTTATGTCATTTCACTCTTCTGGGCAATACCAGGGAATATCCATGGTCAGAGCAAGACTCTAAAGAAAGTTGAGAATCTTTCAGCAAATACCAGGAGTATGAAGCAAGTTCCGGCTTCAAAACTGACCTCTTTAGCCTCCAGCTCCATGTCCCTAAGCACATGTGGGTTTAGGTGGGTCTGCGGTATCCTCACAGTTCGTGAGTGGATGGTGTGCCTTCTGGATCATACACAGGGTCGGGACCCTTAAAGTGAATAAGGTCTGGAGTCCTGGATGCCTTGGAAGGTGCCTCTGAGAGACCCCTGCTCTCCTGGTAGTGGAACCACAATTCCGAGTAGCCTTACTCTCTTTTTCATTAGTATAGATAACCAAAGTTTTCTCACCTTATTTAATTCCTTTTTTAATACAGCTCTGATTTGTAAACATATTTGGGAATGTTGGATAAATATTGTCTCTCCAGTGCAATAACGAGTCCCTCAGGAACAAGGAACACCAGTCCTTTGCCATCACAAATAATCCTAAATGTAGTATGAAATTAAATAGACTGAAAATGATTACTGTTGCTACCTAAAAATGGCCTCATAAGACTACACTGATTTTCATAATAAAGTATCTTCAGAATTTGAACACTCTCTGAGGACATCACTTTGAATATTTCTAGCTATTAGAAACGTTTGGATTTACTCACTGTGACTGTTACCATCACGAGAGAGCTTAGCACCTAGAGTTAATGTGTTTGTTCTTTCCTTGTTTGCATCAAGGTGTTGTTCAGGAATACTGGTGCTAAATCACCTTTTATTTCCAGTGTAAGATTTGCCTTAAAATGTATAAAAAGCATCTGAAAAGTTAGTTGAAAGACAAGACATAATGATGTGGTCAAGTCGCAGGGTGAAGATTAAGTTCTGTTTTACACAGACCATTTCTAATTTCTTAAAATAAATTTATGAAAGTTTTTTTGCTTTTCAGGAATGATTTTGCAGATCTTTTTGACATTGTGATTACAAATGCACTGAAACCTGGCTTCTTCTCCCATTTACCAAGTCAAAGACCTTTCCGGCGACTGGGTAAGTTATGTTTTGGCTTTTTTCTTCTTATATTTAAGGTTTTTCCATTCATTTATTCAATAAATAATCTGTTGGCTAACAACCACGTGCAAAGTACTGTGTTAAATGCAGTAGGGGTATAAAAGGGACACTGTGCCTTCTGTTCCCTCAAAGGAGAGAGAAAATAATAAACCTGTTTGTATTCAATTTTACTCTGCCACATGGTATCATGGTTATTTGTTTGTCTCTCCCTGATTTTAAAAATGAAAGGCATGGACTTTATCTTAGTTTTTAGGGTCTAAATAAATGCTTTAGGAAATATTTTAGGGATGAGTTTGTTGCGATAAGTCAGAACCGGTCATTTTCCAGAACAGAGATGTCTGCAGAATAGATGCAGACTGAGGGGGCGCAAACACAGCCTTCAAGGAAGGGCGGTTCGAGTTGTCCCGTGTAGAAGAAGCTGACGAAGGGGTGGAATGAAAAGAGTGAACGAATTTATCCGATGAGAAAAGCAGAGAGAGGGTGAAAAAAGGGAAGGGATTAAGAAGTGTGAATTGCCAGTTATAAAAATAGTCACAGGGATGTAAGTAGAGCTTAGGGAATACAGTCAATATTGGTAACTATGTATGGTGCCAGGTGGGTACTGGAAATATTGGGAAACACTTTGTAACCACTGTACTGTAAACCCAAAACCAGTACAAAATAATATTGAAAGCAAACTGTATTTGAAAAATCTTTACATTGTAGATCTTAGCAACACTGTTTGGAGTAACAAAAAATTGAAAACTACCTAAATGATCACCAGCCGGGGACTAGCTTAATAAATTATGGTTTATATACATAATGAAATACAAAGCAGTTACAAAAAATAATGAGGAGGTTTTGTGTATACTGGTAAGGGATATCTAAAATGTATATTAAGTGAAAAACAAAGGTAAAACAATGTGTTAAACATACTGCTGTTTTATAAACAAAAGGAAAAAATAAAATATATTGATGCAGTATTTTTAACTTCTTTGTGCTATTTAAAAGCACTATTCAGCCCTGGCTGGTGTGGCTTAGTGGACCGAGTGCCAGCCTGTGAACCAAAAAAGTCGCCGGTTCGATTCCTGGTCAGGACACACGCCTGGGTTGGGAGCCGGGTCCCTGGTTGAAGGCGTGAGAGAGGCAACTCCATGATCTCTGTATCTCTCACACACTGCTGTTTCTCTCCCTTTTATCTCTCTCCCTTCCTCTCTCTCTAAAAGTAAATAAATACTTAAAAGCACAGTAACTTAGTTCTCCACTCACTGAGGAGCACACAAACAAAAAAATTCAAATTCAGCTTCAGAGTGTAGGTGTCAGACACTGAGGGAGCCTCAGTGTAACAGACAGATGCAGAAACAAACACATAAGCAAGACAGGAAACCCATGAAGTCTTGTTACGTGTTATGAAGGAAGTAACTGCCTGATGAGGACATCTTGAGGAGCTAGCCAAGGCAGGCCTGTCCGAAAGGTCAGGTAAGGTGACTTGCAAGGAGGGACCTGAGGGATGAGTAATGAGAAGAGCAGAGGATGAGTGTTCCTGGCAGTGGAACAACCTAATGCAAAGGCCCAGGGTGGGGTAGTTTTGGTGAGTGCCAGTGACAGAGAAGAGGCCTGTGACTCTGGCACTTGGTCATGGGGCGAGAGGGGTGGAGTTAGGGAGGCAGGCAGCCTCAAACTCTGTGGAAAGGGGTTTGGGTTTTATTCCATGAGCCATCTGAAGCTATTCACTTGAGGTAGAAGAGCGATGCAGGGACACCTTTGGCTGCTAGGGGGGGGAATGGATTGGACGGCGGGAGGGAAAGAAAGAGGGGAAGACCCGGCAACTGCAGTATCCCAAATGAGAGACTGCAGTTGTGTGGTCTGACGCAGTAGTTCTGGAGACGAGGGAAGTGCATCTGGGGCAAAAGTAGGCTTACAGTTGCGAATATGCTAGACACAGAGTTTATCCTTGTATTATTTATTATTTCCATGCAAACAACTGTTAACCACCCTGATATTTAAGATAACATTATGGAGGTGGAAAACAAAGGACTTGGTGATGCTTTAGAAGCAGCAGATGAAAAGAAAGGAGTAACCGAAAATGACTTCCAGGTTATTAATTTTTCATTTTTTTTCTGAATTGAACAGGTGGGTGCATGGTGATCCCACTTACAGCCATGGGGAAGAATATGGAAGAAAAGTTTGGGTGGGTGGGAGTTGTAACTACTAAGAACTCATTTTTCATCGTGTTCAATCTGATGTTCCTAGGAGTTGTTTAACTGGAGCTATCAATTAGGAAATTACACAAATGAACCAGGAGTCCAAGAGAACAGGTGTAGGCTCAGAATATAAATTGGGGAGGCATCAGCTCCTACAGAGGTATTTAAAACCATGGGCTTTTAGGAGATCAAATATAGAGAGAATATGGGTAGGCAAAAGACCCAGACCAAGTTTTGACACACTCTGACATTAAGGATAAAGAAGCAAGAGTGCAGTCTAAAGCAGACAGATTATAGTAGAGGGAACAGGAGAGTGTAGGGTTTAGAAGCCAGAGAGAAAGGAGGTGAGTGGTCCTTAGGGCAAATGCTACTGAAAAAGTCCCCTGGAATGGGCAAGACGGAGATCGCTGGTGTCCTGATGAGCATTGGTACAGAGAGAGACCAGGTGGCCGTATCTTGAAGAGCTGACTAAAGACAGTGGAACCGATGAATATAGACAACTCTTTCTAGAATTTTAACTGTGAGGACAGTAAAAGAATTGAGGTTTTAGCTGAAAGACAGTATAAGATCAAGAGCATATGTTATTTTTTTAAAACCGAAGATATTAGAATATGAATATATGCTAATAAAATGGTCTAGGGTAGTGGTTTTTACCTGTGAAACCTTTGCTCCTCAGGGCAAATTTGGCAATGTTTGGAGACATTTTTGGTTGTCACAACTTGGGAGGCAGGATGCTAGTGGGAAGAGGCCAGGGATGCTGCTAAACAGCCTACAATACACAGGAGAGCACCCCACTGCCACCAGCAAAGAATTACCTGATCCCAAACCTCAGTAGTGTCGAGGTTAAGAAGCCCTGGTCTAGTAGAAATCCTTGATATTAAGAAACAGTCTGTTATGAGGGATTCAAATAATACTCTTTGTATTAAACCAGAAAAAAAAAATTTAATGTTTTTCTCTCTTCACAAACTTATATTTAAATATATAACTAAGTACTCAAATTTTTATCTGCAGGCCTTTCATATTTTGCTCCAGTGTTTACCTGTTCTATATCTATACTTATTCCATTCCACAGATTTTTGTTAAAATTTTGCACACATAAATATTACCTTCTTATGTATTTGTGAAGTGCTTGTTATAGTAGGGGCTCACTGAATGCCAACTCCCGCCCCCACGTGGTTCCTCCTTACACAAGCCCTGCAGCCATGCCTGAGTGTGGTCTGCCCAGCTGGGTGCTCTCACTTGACTAAAAGGTAGGTATATGGTTGTCAAACTGTGTTTTCAGAGAATGACGAGGAGCAGGAGGCACTGCCATCCCTGGATAAACCTGGCTGGTACTCCCAAGGGAATGCTGTCCACCTTTATGAACTTCTGAAGAAAATGACGGGCAAACCTGAACCCAAGGTATTTTCTCATGGAGGTGGAGTCTTTGATGTCCCCTTGAAGACATAAACTATTATAAATTAAAACCATGATTCAAAATGCATTTAGCTTAGTTATCTGTGGGAAAAATAACCTGCCTCTGCCTGTCTACCAAACTGTTCTCTCACCTCTTCTGTTTACAAAAGCCTTTCCTTCGTTGATGTAGACTAGGTCTTTTTCTGTAACAGAGAAGAGCAGAAATTCTAAGCAAGGGGCCACAGATCTAGGGGATACAGCAGGTTAGTGTGTGGGATACCTGAGGAATGATATCCTGGTAATAATTCCTAAAAAAAAAAGTTTATATTAAAAAAAGGAATAACTGAAATTATAATATAAACTAGCTGAAAGACACACTGGCTTTTGACATCATCCCGGTCACATGGTTGATGGCAGGCATCAGCGCATTTTTAACAGCAGGACCTCTCATCTAAAAAACATTTACCAGGAACCCTGTGAGCAGGAGAGATCAGTGGGTAACAGTCCTGCTCCCTTAGCTCCTGTGTTGCCACAGCCCCCTGGGAACTCCTGAAGGGTTTAGTGGGCAGTGCCCCCTTGACTTACAGGTTCTAATTCATATTCCTTCCACCTCGTTTTCTCATCCGTAAAAGGTGTGCACACTAAATCAGTGGATATCATAGTCTCAGAATACCAGGGGGGCATCTCAGAGTCCACTCGCCCAGCCCCATTCTCAGCAATTCTGGTTCAGCAGAACCAGAAGGAACTCAGAAACTTTGGGAAAGTGGTTGTGGCGTGCACTCTTGCTAATCTAACCCACCATAACAGCCATCTCTAAATCTCACCAGTTCTTCAATTCTAGGGGCAAGTTTAAGTGTACACACATGGACTTTCATTTCTTCAGGAAAAAATTAATCAAAATCACTTATTTTATGCCTTTTTTCTCTCTGCACATGTATTGTGTAACTTCTTAAAATAAACCTGGCACATTGCAAACCAAATGGGGCAAGTCGATGGTCACCTGTAAAGTTACTCAAGGAAGATTAAGATGCTTATACATTCTTAGAGGAGTTTTCTTGTCTTCTGTGAAATGACCACCACTCTTTCTCACAATTCTAATGCCTCAAACAAAATTTTCTGTCTGACCTACAGGTTGTGTACTTTGGTGACAGCATGCATTCAGATATTTTCCCAGCCCGTCACTATAGTAACTGGGAGACAGTCCTCATTCTGGAAGAGCTCAGAGGAGACAGGGACTGGAAGCCTGAGGAATCGGAACCCCTAGAAAAGAAGGGAAAATATGAGGTAAGGGTTCCTTTTAGCACTTTCCTTTCTTATCTTAGAAAGTGCCTGTTTGTGCCAAGAGATGAAATCTGCTAGCAGCTGTCGTGGTGTTGCTGTCTCAGCTCTGTAGTTGATCTTGCTGATAATTTTTAAATGACGCTGAGATAACACAGCCCTGTCTTCCCTGCCCTCTGCTTCCATCCACTGCTGTGGCACCGTGGATGATTTTAGCTGGTGCTGAGGCCGTCAGATCCTAACTCACTATGGTTCCACCCTTGCTCTTCCCCTCGGCCACCAAAGCTCTTGTGGCTTCATGAGTCTAACTTACTAAATTGGTAGCTCCTTTAGACTTACTCCCGAGCCCCCAAATGAGCTTACGCGAAGACTTGAGGTAAAGAAAAGTAAAAGATGTCATATATCTAGAAAGAGAAAATAGTGTTAAGCAACAGAAAAGAAAATGAAATGGATACTTCTCCCCGTGGCTGGTGTGGCTCAGTGGACTGAGCACCAGCCTACAAACCAAAGGGCCTCCGGCTGGATTCCCAGCCAGAGCACATGCCTGGGGTGCGGACCGGGTCCCCGGTTAGGGACGCGCGAGAGGCAACCACACACTGATGCTCCTCTCTCTCTCTTTCTCCCTCCCTTCCCTCCTCTCTAAAAATAAATAAATAAAATATTTTTTTAAATAAAAAAATAAAATGGATACTTCTAAATTCATCCCCGTGGAACAATTATAAAGAAGGAAAACCTGAAGTCCAAAGAACAAACATATAAAAAGATTCCAATTAAAAAAAAAACCTATCAAACCACTAAAAGACATAGAATAAACTTAAGTGCATATTACTAAGTGAAAGAAGCCAATCTGTAAAGGCTACATGCTGTCTAATTCCAACCATATGGCAGCCTGGAAAAGGCAAAAATACAGAGAGTAAAAGGACTGTGAGTGCCATGGGTTTGAGGGGAGGAGAATGAACAAATGGAGCACAGGATTTTTATGGTGCTAAAACTATTCTGCGTGATACTACATGGCATTATGTATTTGTCAAAATCCATAGAAATACACAGCCTAAAGTGTGAGCTCTAATGTAAACTACAGATTTTTGTCAATAATAATGTATCATTATTAACCAGTTGTAATAAATGTACCACAACAATTAATGCAAGATGTTAAAAACGGGAGAGGCAGTGTGGAGCAGGGGCAAGAGGGGAACATATAGAATTTTCTACACTTTCTGCTCTATTTATCTGTAAACCTAAAGCTGTTCTCAAATAGAGTATATTATTAAAAGAAAAAAAATAACTATAACCAGACCCAACAAAATGGTTAAAATAAAGGAGTCAGGTTTCTACAAGGTTTCCATTGAGTAGAATTTAGTCTTCAACATGACATTCTTTGGAAGTTCTTTGGACTATTCAAATTAAGAAAGGGCTTTAAAACAACCTTCTGGCAAACCTGAGTGACTTTGGGAAAGGTTTTCACTAAAGAGAGATTTGGTTACTCAAAATGACTTGAGAATGTATGCACAATAGTAAGAAAGTGAGCAATCACTGGGAAGTTTCCTCCAGCAGGCTGCACAGGGTAGCCCCACCCTTCTCCCCCAGGCCCCTTTTTTCTTGTTAATTAGTTACAAACCCATCATAAACAAAGAATTAATAATTGGCTTCTAGACCAGAAATGGGGAGTCAACAGCTTGAAGATTTTAGTTCCCAAGATAAAATTGAAAGAAATAATGTTTCTTTCCTGTTGAATTCCTGTTGAATTCCACATATTCCAGAATATTCAAAAATTTTATCCTAAGTATCTGACATAAGAGCCCATTGGATTGGCAGGAAGGCCACTCATTTGATAGCCACTCTAACACCATTCTCTTGGTGAACATGTGTGCATGCTGAGTTTTTAATTTGCGCAAGGCTGTCTGCTAAGAATATCGGGGACTTATCATTGCGCCGTACACACTTCCTTTTTACAGAATGCGTTCTAGCCTGAGGATAAAGGAGGTGGGAACTTCACTATGCAAATAAAGCATAACTGCCTGGAGAGGGTACAAGTTATAAAAAAATTTTAAACGAGGCACGGTGGATACTTTATTGAGGAGAATTAGGGAAAACTTCATAAAGAATGTAGAATGTAAGCTAAACATTGAAGGACAGGTACATTTTCAACTGATGTGTAATATTCTTAGGAATATTGGGACACCGATGAATGTCTACAGGAGAGAGACTAGAGAGAGCGAAGACAGGAATTTGGTGAAGTCCTAAACAAAAATAGGAGTGCTTTTTGTTGATGTTCAGAAAATGGCATGAGCCCTGGCTGCTGTGGCTCAGTTGATTGGAGCATCATCTCAGAAATCGAAAAGTCGGGGGTTCAATTCTCGATCAGGGCACAAGCCTAGCTTGCAGATTCAGACCCCAGTCAGGGCACATGTGGCCCCTGATCGGGGTGCATATGAGAGGCAACCAGTTGATCTCTCTCTCACGTGGATGTTTCTCTCCTTATCTTCCCCAGTCTCTGAAATCAATAAGCAAGTCCTCAGGCGAGGATTAACAAAATGGCATGAGATCTTTTGATTAATGATATATTTATATTTGAGAAAAAGAGTAATTAAAAACCCCAACATCAGAATGAGCAAAGATTACATCCGTTAGACTGTTTGGGCTGCTGTGATACCATATACTGGCTAGCTTATAAATAACAAACATGTATTTCCTACTGTTCTGAAGTCTGGGAAGTCCAGGATCATGGGGCTGATCAGTTCAGGGTCTGGTGAGGACCTCCTTCCTCACAGAACACCCTCTTCAGGCTGTACCCTCACATGCCCGAAGGGGAAGCCAGCTCTCTGAAGTCTCTTTTCGGCAGGCACTCACCCCATTCACAAGGGCCCCACCCTCATGATCCAAAGGCCTCCCTGCCTCCTGATATCACCTTGGAGGTTAAGCTTTCAGCCTGTGGATTCTGGAGGAACACAACTGTTTAGACCACAGTAGCATCCATAGTACATTGAACAGAAAGGGCAGATAGGTCTATTTTTCTCTTTATAGGAATAGGGAGGAGCCTAGATTCTATAACTCATTGGCAGACCACTGTCTACATCTGTGATGTGAGTCATTTCTTCTCAGGCTCATTATTTTAGAAAAGAAAATTAACTAAATAAAACCTATCCTATAAATTGCCATTTAGACATTGAGAAATTATATTGAAATATACCTTGCATGTACACACAGGAGGATGGATATTTCCATTCTAATACTGCCTTTAAATATCTTTGGTGGATCTAAATAGATTCTTAATGATTTCCAAATACCATCACCTGCAAACATATATTCCCATCTTGCTTCCCAAAGTGAGTTCTACACAAAGAATTGTAAATCTAGAGGCATACTTGGGACTCTGTGAGCTCCAAAGCGGAATTTACATCACAAAAGAATGACACCGATCTTTAGAATCCAGATTAAATGAATGGGAGAGGATTTTTTTCCATTCTTATTTTTAAAACACTGAAGTATTTTTTTAATGGGTCTTTAATTTAGTCTGCAGTTTTTATGTGCCTGCTCTGTCCTAGGCACTAAGCCTTAGGGATACACTAAGACATAAGAAAGTTCTTACCCTTATGTAGTTAATCACCTATCAAGGGTGAAAAGTAAATAGTCTGATAGTTGTGAGACAGTAAGAGAAGGAGGACATGAGAGGTAAACTCGGGGTGTAGGAATGTGGAGGGACCTCATGCCACCCGAGTGTGGGGAGGTCAAGGAAAACATCCTGGAGGCGTCCTGGCCGGATTCCAGCGATGAGGAGTTCCCAGCAAAGCCAGGGGAGGACACTCTGAAGCAATTCTAAGCTTTTACTTTTTATATGGTGTAACCTTTTAGTTTGGTTAAGGGAAACAACTGAAATTCCTTCAGATTTTTTATTTTGATTTACTTAGTGGGAGAAAAACTTATAATGAGATTGACCGTTCATCAGTTTTCATCGTTCTGTTTTCTTGTTTCAGGGACAGAAGGCAAAGCCTCTATATTCACTGTCTAACAAATGGGGCTCTTTTTTTATTGACTCCATTTCGGGACTGGAAAATACAGAAGACTCCTTGGTTTATACATGGTCCTGTAAGAGAATTAGTACATACAGCACTATTGCAATTCCAAGTATTGAAGCAATAGCAGGTAAGGGGGGAAGTATTTATCAGTCTTTACCTGTTACTGGACGATAATGACCTTAATTACTAGAAGTCCTACCTTTAAAAAAAGGAAATCTTTCCATGACATTCACTTTTCTCAGAAACATCTCGGAACTTCTAGGCCATCAGGACCTACCCATCTCCTGGAGCCAAAAACAAAGCTGGACGATTTTTTTTTTTTTTTTCAAATCTGTTTGGAGTCATAGGGTATAGGTATGGAAAAATTACCAGGACTAGAAGCTAAGCTCAGAAGGCCAAGAGGACCGACTTTGAGGGCTGCTTCTCCTCCTGAGCGTTTTCTGCTTCACCAGAGAGCACCAAAGAAAGGAGTGGGGTCCGTTAGTAGTTTTGTTAGTCTAGAGGGATAGAGGGTTGAGCCTGCCAAAGGAGGGATGGCCCTGGTGGACTCTCAGTCTGTGTGGAGACCCTGAAGGAGTTTGCCTTAGATAAGGATGAATTAGAAGTAGGGCTGAAGCTCAGCTTTAAATCGTATGAATCCCTAAAATGGGATTCAGAAGAGCCTAGATTGGTAGTGCCCCAAGGCATCTCGTAGAAACCAGTGAATATTCTCTTGAGGAATATAACATTCTAGCACTCAGATTATTTCTAAAAACAAAATCAGTTTCAACCTATAATGAAAAATAGCTAGGCACACAAGGATATGAGACTGCGTTAGCAGAAATAACCAAGTTTATTATGGCCAAGTGCAGAAATGAGAAATTTCGTAGAGACATAAAACTATAAAAAGAATGGAAATTTTAAAATTAAAATATTAAGAACTTAATGGATGGGTTTAACAGCAGATTAGACACAGCTGAAAAATGAATTAGTACACCGGAAAAATAGGTCAAAAGATTTTCACGCTGTCACAAATGGAGGAAATGTATCTCCAAAAGACCTAGACTAAAGTGAATACTAAAGGGTATTGTTCTTTAAGGAAAAGAATGATCCCTGTTGGAAAATTGGAGATGCAAGAAGGCATATACAGCAACAAAAGGATAGACATGTAAATAAATTAAAATGAATATTTCCTGTCGGAAACAATAAAAAAATTAAGTCCTATGGAGTTTAAATGAAGAATTTAAAAACATGGCAATAATGGCATATAAACCCCAAAGGGAGACAGCTGGAGTTGAAGTGTTTAAATCCTTGTATTATATGATAAAGGATAA
The DNA here is from genome assembly GCA_004026545.1 of Mormoops blainvillei. Lineage (NCBI taxonomy): Eukaryota > Metazoa > Chordata > Mammalia > Chiroptera > Mormoopidae > Mormoops > Mormoops blainvillei. The sequence continues at coordinate 111,854 of PVJD01003716.1, read as the reverse complement.
AAGTATGATAGTGATAAGTCAAAACTGCATGTTGTCATCAAAAGACTTGTAATGATGTATCTTTAATGATATACATACTGTCCTAATTATGTAAAATAACATTAAAATTTAAAAAGGGAGGGGAGAAGAAAGAATATGAAGAATAAGCAAGAGAGCCCTGACTAGTGTGGCTCAGTGGATTGGGCATTGTTGTGCTGACCAAAAGGTCTCTGGTTCAGTTCCCAGCCGGGGCACATTCCTGGGTTGTGGGCCCGGCCCCCGTTGGGGGCATGCAAGAGGCAACTGATCAGTGTTTCTCCTCCTCTCTTTCTTTCTCCCTTCCCCCTCTCTAAAAATAAATAAATAAATAACTTTTTTAAGAAAAAGAATAGGCAAGACAAATGGAGAGCATTCAGTAAAATGATAGATTTAAACCTGAATAATTACATTATATGTAGGTGGCTAAATACTCCCATTAAAATCCTGAATGAAATAAAACCCAACTATGGGGCTGTTTGTAAGAGACGTCTTTGGAACATAGGGACATTGAAAGGTTGAATGTCAAAGGATGGAAGGAGATACCAAGGTAACATTTATCGAAAGAAAGTTAGAGCTCGTTGTGTTGATATGAGGCAAAGTAGACATTAAGGAAAAACAAATCCATTAACATGAAAGGTAATCACTTCATAATAATAAATTCTGTTTTCAGAAATATGTAACTGAAAGCCTGAGATATTCATCTGGGTCCCCTCCTCTCTCAGAAGTTAATTGCTCTGTTTTCCAATACCGAGAAACTGCTGAAAAATCCACTCTGCTTTACAGAGCTGTACACCTCTGCCTGCTTCTTAGCTTCCCGAAGGCCCCCTTAGAATTTGGGGAAGGGCTGGAGGAGAAAGCTGGCAGAGTCCATTTCTTCGCCCCTTCCTTTACATTCCCTCAGTTTTTCTCTGCAGCCCTTAAAGATGCCAAGTGCTTCACTGGTTTTTCTGTGCTGGTGACTGTCCCTGCCCCCAGGCAGGACTTCAGTGCCTAAGGGAAAAGCTGTGGCAGAAATAGGCCCACATTTCCGTTTGCTACGCCTTCCCAGCGATTGTGTTTTCTCAGGCCTTGGTTGTCTCTTCAGCTCTCCAGTGACTTCACTCTGATGTTTCTATTTTGTCCAGCTTTTCCAGTTGACTCAGCTTCGATTTAGAAGTAAAATCTGAAGTTTTTTAAACCTCAGATTCTTTTTTCTTAAATTGGGGATGACAAAACCGGGCTGCATTTCCCCCCTCACTGGAGGGATGTGAAAGAAAAAGCAAGATATTTATCTGATGGTGATGACCACAACCCTAACATATGTATGACCTTGGAAAAGGTTCTTCCTTTATGACAGTATACAAATCCAGTATGTGTCAATACATCCTACTCATTGAAATATCTCGTTCTCATTGGTTTCAGTTTTTTTTTCTTTTTCTTTCATGCTTACACACATAACATTAAAGAAAGATAACCTAAACATATGCCTTCCTTTTACAAATCATTTTCCTTTTAAAGACATGGGCTTTACAACTTGAAGGAAGGGGCCACTATTGATCTCATCAGCAGAGGAAAGATCTGAAAGGCACAGTGGTCAATTTTTTTCTTTTGTTTTATTTTCCAGAATTACCCCTGGACTACAAATTTACAAGGTTCTCCTCAAGCAATTCAAAAACAGCTGGCTACTATCCAAACCCTCCACTGGTCTTAGCAAATGGTGAATCACTGACCACCAAATAACTTAATCTTTAACTGAAAAATGAAGAACCATATATGCAGCAGATGTACTGTAAAAATGTTAATTTTTTAAAAAATACTGTGACATGCTTTATAGGAACAAATTCTTAATGAAAATTGACCAAGAAATTGATGTTTTTTCCATAGGTCCTCCTTCTCTAGATGCCCAATAACTTGCATCATATCAAGATCTCGGTATCTTAGAACTGAAAAGAAAGAACCTTACTACTATTTTCTATACCAATAGTTCCGAGATTAGAATTCACCTGGGGACACACACACACACACACGCACGCATGCACATGCACACACACACATTTACACCTAAGCCTCATCCAGTGGCTCCCAAAGTATGATCCCAAACCACTAGCATAGCATCACCTGAGAATCTGATAGAAAAGCAAATTTGCAGGCCCCGCTGCAGACCTACAGAGCTAGAAACTCTGGGAATGGGGCCCGGCAACCTGTTTAATAACAGTGTGATTCTCACTAAAGTTCGAGAGCCATTGGCTTGACCGTAACCAGAGATTGTTCTGTTTGGTCCAGGAATATAGATGAACATTGACACCTTTTATATACCCAAGGACACTGCATATGGGGAGATTAAATGATTTTTCCAAGGTATCAGGTTTTATGCTATTCTTCTGTTTTTCAAAGCAAGGAATAGAGATGTGATTTTCTCTAATACCACACAGCCAGTATGGGACAGAGATGATACCAGAAGCCAACTATTTCAACCTCCAATATTACCCATTTGGGTTCCCCCTAATAATGTTAAAGGCTAATTCATTTTCACTCACTTTAAAGTATGTATTCTCAAGAAGGAAAAGAAAATGGTTCATACGGTGAAAAAAATAATAGTACAAAGGATTCTAGCCCTCCAAAGTTCAACATTACCCAATAAAATCTTATTCCATGGTATTAACATTTCTCATTAAGGAGAAATATAATTTAAATCTCAATTATTAATTACATTTGAGTTAAATTTTTCTCCTTGGGTAGGGTGGGTGGTGATGAAAAAAAATTGAGAAAAACCGCTTTAAAGGGGTTTATCATTATAAGTAAAATCCAGGATTATTGTGTTCTATGTGCAATGCATGGTTATATTAGTAGCTATTTGTTGCAAGATGTCTGGAGACAGATAATGTTTACAATATAAATCCTGGCTACTCTTTATAATTTCACTCTGTTCATCATGAACAATAACAGAAAACACACTGATCACTATCATTATTTTACTTGGACTGGAGTAGAAAACTTAGCGTATTGATGCATACAACAAAAAGGTAAATATTTTGTCTAGAGATTTTAAGTGCTCAAAAATAATCCCAAATCTATGGTGGGGATAAGTATCTCAGGGTAGGTAAACAGTTATTGAAATTATTTTCTCAAAGCAAGTAGCTTTCTTTGGTGTCTAATAAGAATATAAGAATGTGTTTGAAATTGATTTCCAACAACTCAGTGGAATGTGATGATGAGCACACACAATCAAGCTTAAGGCTAAATGACAGATGCTGTCTCGTATATACTTTCAATACACATTTGATTTCTTTTTAAAAAATAAAGGTATTTTTACTTACACGTTTATTTTGTAAATGGCAAAGAACAATACATCTTTAAATGCTTATAAACTGCTATTGTTAATATGAAAAATGAGAACCCCAAAACAAGGAGTTAATTGTACCTTTAGGGCCACTCCATAGTGAAAAAAAAAAATTCTCTCAACTAAGAAGCTCTAATCCTCCTTTTACTAGTATCTATCAAAAGAATCTGAACAAGTTAACCAAGTAATTTGACCTCAGTTTTTCCCACCCTGTCAAAAGAGAAGGTTAGCGTTTATTTCCAAGTTTCCTTCCACGTTTCTAAGTGACAGTCAAGGACGATAATGAATGCCATTTTTCCCTTGGGCTGTAATTAAAATGTTTACTTCACTCCTAAAAATGCCAGTGTTTCTAATTGGATATGAAGATTTAAAATCATCCAAATATGGCAGTATAAAAATTAAAAAGAGCCCTGGCCAGTGTAGCTCAGTGGATTGAGCGTTGGCCTGCAAACCAAAGGGTCGCCAGTTCAATTCCCCAGTCAAGGCACATTGCCAGGGTTGCGGGCCAGGTCCCCAGTAGCGATCACACAAGAGGCAACCACACATTGATGTTCCTCTCTCTCTCCCTTCCTGTCTAAAAATAAAATAAATAAAAAGAGAATCTTAGAGAAGAAAGCTATATATTCTAAATAAAGTCATGAGTAACAAAGCAGAAAATTATGCAAATAAGCAGAAAACTTAAGTTTAATCTTAGTATACAGGTGAACATTCATCATCCGTTTAAAAGATACCTAAAAATGATTGTCAAAGGAGCTGAGATCTTCTCTGCTCGCCACTGTTGATCTCATCAGCAGAGGAAAGGCCAGAACGGCACAGCCATCAAACAATGTCAGAATTTGGCATTGAGAATATTGAGGCAGCAGAAACTTCAAATGAACCTAGAATTATAACATACAATCAATCACTGAACTGAAAAAGTAAAATGAACATCATAAAGGGAGTTTAGGATTCAGATGGGTATATAACTTGCAAAAGAAATTTAGCTCTTTAATACTTAAAGTTCTCCAGGTCTAGAAAAATTACATTTCAACAAATAAAACATGCAAGAAAGAATTACCCCAAGAGTCAGCAAGTCGGTTTAACTATAGATTTTTCTCTAACTCATATCAGTAATTTTGGGCCATTTGTCAAATTTTTGTTTAGATGGCTAAAAATACTCGGTCATTTTCAGCTCTTGCAGCACCCACAGCCCTTTCTACTACAGAGAACCCGGAAGTAGTCTCCCAAACTTTTGTGTAATGGCTGCCGAATAGCAAAGCAGTCCTCGCAGTTGAAGTTGTGATGCCTGAAATGACCTGTTTCTAGACATTATATTTCAGTCAACTTTTTTGTTCTGTAAAATACCACACTGTTGTAGGAAAAGAATTTAGGTAGCACTTACAGAGTACACAATGGTTAATTCTTCCAAAATTCTATCTTAAGCTCATTAAGAAAAGAATGAGATCAAGGCAGGGAAGGGGGATATGGTTAACATAAATATACTAAAGAAGGATGTGACATGGAGGACAGTTTTCCACGGAAAACAGTGACAGATCAACATGTACTTTAACTTCCACCAAAAACTTAACTTGTTGTGAAGAAGAAAAAAATTTATGTTCACAAGTATGCAGCTGCAGTGGGCCTATTTACCATTTTCTAAGCCAAAGGGGAAAAAAAATCTTAGAAGGTTTGGTGGTGGTTGTCTTTTTTAACTTTCAGGATGATGCTTACTGTGACCATTTGATAACTTTAATGATTTCTCAAGCTTATAATAACCTAGACAACATAGACAGAATTTTATTAATTTTTATTTTGGTGAAAACAAGAATTACATCAGAGTAACAGATTTTATTTTTCCTTCAAGCACATAGGAGAAGACAAAAGTACTAAGGGTCCTTGTTTAGTGTGACAGAGAAATTCTACAGATACACTGGTTAGGAACAAAGTATCAAGTACCACATTACTTCTAGGGCAAGAAATATCAAGACAGAGTTATGTTTTATTTCTTGAGATTACTTTCACAAGACAGGAACATTTGCAAAATTTCAGACTCCTCACAGATCATATTATTCAAATTATATTTCTAAGGATAGAGCTATATATGAAGAGAGACCAGAACAAGCTGATATATTAATAATATTCACAGAAGTCTTTATACTACACAGGAAACAAGTTTGACATTTTTGCACACATTCTCAATTACAAGCAAAAGCAGGCCTGTAAATGTCAACTTTGCCAACAAGCAAAAATGGAGAAAGGAACTAACAGGACTTAATTCACAGTGAAATAAGAAGCATAGACCATCAATCTCCCAGATATAAAAGTTCACTCCTAGAATAATAAAAAACATCTAGACCTGCATGTTTGTGTATAAAAATCTGGTGAATTCAAGGATATAGGAAAAATTGGAGGAAACCCCTCTTCCAAGCACCCTCTTTAAACATCAGATTCTCTCACTTCCCCTGGGAAGAGACTTGGGGCTACCCCTCCACCCCACCTCGATCTGCAGGGTTCCAGTTCCCCCACTGCCTTTCCAAGCCCACTCCATAGCAGGTTCATTGCTGTTTCCAGGCTTTCACCTCACCCAGCTAGAGCACCCTCCCCTATGCACTGCATCCAGACTTCATAAGCCCTGAGGAACTTACGGCAAAGCCTCCAAAAAACGAAGGAGAAAGGATAATGGTGCATGCCATCAGCGCAACCATACCCCTCCATAAGTAAGGCAGCCCTGTTGTCCCACCTACTGGAACTTGGTCTGAAAATCCAGGCAGACTCCATTCACGTATCTCCTTACCTGCCAGAAGGGAGGCTTGACATCTGCCACAATGCAGACAGCAGCCCTCTGCCTCTTTTGTTCGGACAGAAGCAGGGAAAGAAATGGGGAAGCTGAGGACAGAGCCAAGGGCCAGACAGTAGGAGAGAGGCCTTGGGAAATCAAGGCTATAATAAAATAGTACAGAAGACAGGGGTGACCCACAAAATGCTGCCTTGTGGTTATAAGTGGTCCAAGGACCGCCCCCCCAAAAAAAGAAAAAAGAAAAGAATTTCCATCTTTAGAGAAGTGGAGTCAAACTTTTAGTCACTTCAGATCACCAACTGCTGTGAGTCTCTTGAACCCATCACTGTGAAGCCAGCCCTTCTGTCCCTCCTCCCAGCTTCTCAAACTAAAGCTCAAAAAACGCACAGGAGGTTTTGGTAAATGGATAGTGGGAAAGGGTGGGGTTGTCAAAGCTGGCCTAAAAGAACACTGCCCATAATTAAATAGTTTACCTATAGATCTTCCTTTGGAACATTTAGACCTTACTAAAGGATGTGGGGTGGAGGCATGACAGCAGAAGGCGGCAATAAGGTCTGGATAATCTATTATACAGTAGCTTTCTCCCTCTGGACACAATCGAGAGGAGAGCAAATGAAACCAAAAGGCTGCTTTGCCAGTTTCGTTCGTTTCTGAACTGTAACTGCTTCTGAGGGAGGGAGAGAGGGAGGCGGGAGGAAGGAGAGGGACAGGGAGACAGAAATACATCTTCCTAAGTGCCCGCACTCTGGCAACTTTGTCAGGAGGGGTTAGGAAGGGGATGTTTAACAAAGTTGTCTAGATTAAGGGCAAATTATTGGCTAGGACTCCGAAAGGCTGTTGGAAGGGACCTGTGTTCCAACCTTGCTTTGGGCACTGTCACATATGACTGCCCGAGCTTCCTGACGTGAAGCAGTTGGCAGTTGGGCTTATGGGTAACCATGGGAGGAGGGGGTGTGCCGCCTGGGTGCTTAAGTCCACAGGTAGTTCCTGAGGAGGCAGGCAGTGAGTGGTACCCAGGCAAGGCTCAGCCAAAAGACTGGAAACAGGTCTGGGTCAGCCACAGCACAGGCTTTCATACTCACCAGTACCTGGTCACAACGCAGAGTGACCAAAGGCATAAGAAGATCACACATGACACTGCATACCTCTCATCTGTTACCTCATTCAGGCCTAGAAGCCACCCACCAGCCACCTGCTTATTCTGGCAGATAACCAACAGGCTGGATGGCATAGGCCCAGGAAGGCAGCTGGGAAGCAGTGGCAGCCTGGAATGTTCAGTTTGGGTTGATGGCTGGCATCATCTATATCAGCTTCATCTTCCAGTGGTGAAAATCAAAGATCTTGCCACAGAGTACAAGGTATCAGGAGCACAGCCAGCTTTAAGTATGAAGCCCAGCTAGTTATTTGCAAAGATATACATCAAGTTTCTTTGTGGTAGATAACCGCTTAAAAACCTGGGAAAAGACCATTATCACAGAAAGAGCCCAAGGCATGCAAAGGGAGTCAGTGCATATCTAGGGCATCGTGTGCTTAGCACAGAAGCAGTGAAAAGCCATGCACTTGGAACACAACACTTGGCAGAATAGCACGAAGGCCCAGAGGAAGAGCATAGACACAGAAGCGACAGTCTTGTAACTGACTGAAGATTTAGAAGAATCAAAGAACACAATAATCCAGTGTGAAAAGAAAGCAGACGGAAGACTTCATGCTGTTGGCTAAGCATAGAATCCAAGAGGAGGTGGTAAGGAAACTAGTGCAGGCGCTTTTCACGGGTTGGAAGCTAGCCAGACTGGAACCTGAACGCCCTCGGGCTCTCCACGGGCTGCCTTGCAGCATCTCGGATTCCTCGATGGGGCCCTTCACCCATCAGGTAATACTGTAAGGGATTGGGCCACAGTTCTGCTTTGATAATCTCAGCAATCCTGTCGAATTCAAGGAGGCTGTGGTCTGAGAACCAGTTGAAGAAACTGGGGATAGTGTTTCCTTCTCGGTTCCTGTGGATGTGAGACTGAGGGTCTTGGCCCCGGTGCCAGCGGATTGGAGTGGCAAGAGACACGACACGGCCAGAGGATCTGCGCTCATATTCCTTGACGAGTCCTTCATTTCGGAAGTAGGGATTGCTCTGAAAGATGAACTTGAATTTGCAGCCTGCCCTGGGGTGTTTAAGCTCCTCCACCTCCAAATTGATCATGTACCTCATCATGTCTTCATCTTGACCACTGATCATAGGTGACAGCTGAGGGTGGTTCCGAAAGGCAGTGACCCAGAAACCTGGGATATTCTGGATAATGAAACTTCTGCGCTGCATATGGAGCCTTCGCATCCGGCCGAACTTGCGCTCCAGCTGAAGGAAGGCTCTGTCTGCCTGGGCATTTACGTTTGACAGCTCCTGATCGATGGCCTCCAGCGAGTCCATGCAGTTATTGCCCTTCGGGGCCCTGGCCCCCGCCTCCTCTTTCACTCCTCCCACCACCTTTTTCTCCTTCTGGCTCACCTTCTTTTCCTCCGCCACCCCCTCTGCTACTCCCTCCTTTTCCGCCGTCGCTGAGATGGCGCACTTCTTTGTCATCGCCTCCTTGGCCTTCGCCCCAGGCATCATCTGAGACCCCAACCCCTCTGCGCCACAGGCTTCTAGCGCTTTCTCGCCAGCGGGGCCGCTCTGCTCTCTACGCTGACAGCCATTTTCCTGGCTATCGTCGGATGCCACCGAGGGGGAGACGGAGGCTGTTTCCAGACCCTCCGTGGGAAGCGGAGCGTCTTTCCGGCCTGCTGTAGTTGCTGCACGGCCACGACTCCCAGCCACTCGAATGCGGAGCCCCAGGCCGGAGCCCGAGGGGGCCTGGGACGCGCCTCCCTCCGCAGAGATCTCCAAGTTGCGCTCACCTGTGTCCGCCATCCCCTGGGTCGTCTCTGTCGCCTCGCTCTGGCACTGGTTTAGGTCTGGATGCCCCGGGACATGGTCAGGAGTCGCGAGGTCGCAGGTTTTAGCGACAGAAAGACTGCTGCCCTCATTCAGGCTGCTCATTTTGGTAGAAGTCAGACCTGCAGGATGAGAGCGATGCGTGTCCTCTGCAGAAGCGGCGCTCCGCCCCTCGCACCACCCCTTTTCCACTCCTGGGAGGATGCTGCTATGGCAACCGGTGACGGCAGGGTGGTCACGTCTTAATATCGCGCGAGAACCAGCTGCTCCTTTGTGATGATGCTGGTCAGTCAAGGGTATTCCGTTGTCTGTGTTACAATAAGTTTTTAGTTTCCTAAGCCTGGGAAAGATTTGGCTGACATGAATAGACGCAGACCAAACCCAAGTATGTACGAATTGTGTTAATGTGGATTTCTAAGGCTCTGAATTAATTTCCAAGGCACCTAAGCTATTGTCAGTTAAAGTATTTGCTTAAAAGGTAAGAAAGATTAGTTATTGTCTATTCAAGACAGCTCATAGAGCTTCTCATGTATCAAGTGGATTCAGCAATTCAGATCTTTAATACACAGATTCATGGCTACGGCCAAATATTTGAGATAAACAGTTTAATTTTTAAGAAAAGTGAAGTGTTACTGCTTTGTGCGATCATTTAAATAATTAGAAACTAAAAGGGAAACTTCTGTCATCCTAAAAAGACATAATAAAGGATAATTTCAATTTTCCTTACAGATTTTAAAGTTTATATACTTTGGCCAACACACACGAAGCAACTGGACAATATTTCTTCACTTTTAACTAATATAAGTAGCAAAATATTGTATTTTCCTTACTTGGGGTGACTCTGACATAGGTAAGCCTGCAAATTTAGCCTTTCAGCGTTACTAGAAGTTTAATCTCAGAAGATTTTAATTTCTAAAATTAAGCATATTATACGTTGCTTATCCTCAGGTTATATATAATCTTAATCTTCCATCAGACCACGTTAGGAAAACCGAATGCTTACTTTTTGGCTTCACTTTCTCAGGATTTGCATTTCATATAATTTCCTTGAGGACAGGCCAGGAAGAAATGATTCCATTAAAAATGAAAAGGGTCACTTAAGCTGCTGATTTTTATAAACACCCAGATGTTTTACTAGCAGCCTGAAGAGACATGGAAGACACACTACCTTTATGTTGGGTTTAAATCACAGTTTTGGAATCTTCCTCCAAGTACATTAGCCAAAATAAATATCTTTTCTGTGGGTTTTGAGAACCCCTGAGGTCAAAGGAAATGGATCAAGGCGGCCCTTCTCTGAGCCTGTTTCCTTGTCCATAATGCAAAGATAATACCTGTATCATAAGTTAATATTCTCCCAGGTTGTATTTCATACACATAAACATTGAGAACCCATTTTTGTTTTTGGGGGTTTTTTGGAGGGGTCGGGGGGGATTATGCTTATAAATATAGTATTCCCATTCTTGGTCAGTAGAGGGAGGAAGTGTTCTTTTAAATGGTGATCCGATTGGAGTTTGCCTTTGAAGTTTAAACTGCTCCAGTGAGAATATGTATGGCAATTTTAGACAATACATTCATTAAAATAACTATGGCATGAGTTTTAAACATATGTTTGGTGATCTATATATTATTAAAAATAATTATCTTTATTACAGTTAGGCTATCACTGTTAACAAAATTTTCTCTGACAAGCTTATTATTTGGTTATGATGGCTCCCTGTGATACAGTGGTGAGGCAAAAAAAAAAAAAAATCATATAGCCTTGCTTTCCTCAATCATAAGGGAAATCAGAGACAAGGTTCCTGACCTGAATGACTTTGTACCTCTGTATGCTGAGCGTGGTAGTTAATTTTATGTGTCAATCTGACGGGGCCAATGGATGCCCAAAGTAAATATATCTGGGTGTGTCTTTTGGAGGTTTTTGTAATTAGCATATAAATTGTTAGACTCAAGAAAGTAGATTGCCCTCCCAATGTGGATGAGCATCATCCATTCCTTTGAGAGCCTGAATAGAACAAAATAGAAAAAAATAGAAGGAGGAGGAATTTTCCCCTTTTGCTTCCAGCCTAAGTATTTCAGCTGGGTCATCTTCTACTGCCCTTTTACTGGTTTTGACACCATAAGCTCCCCTGTTCTCAGGCCTTAGGTCACCATCTTTCTTGGGTCTCCCGCTTGCACACAGCAGATTATGGGACTTCTCAGCCTCCATACCACAAGAACTGATTTCTCATAATAAATCTCTTCCTATTGGCCTATTGCTCTGGAGAACTGTGACTAAAACAGTGGATAAAGACATATACATTGGAATCAGACAGATCTAGCTATATAAGTCTCAGTTGTGCCACTTAATAGCTATTCGGTATGAGCAGGTCACTTCTCTGAGCCACAATTTTCTCATATATGAAATGAATATAATAAAACTTAATTTACAGGACTGCTGTGAAGATGAAATGAGACATATGTAAAGGGCTTCTCCCAATAGGCTTTCAATAAATAAAAGCTAACATGGTAATTTGTTGTTTTTTTTTTAACTAAGATTTACCTACGTTAAATACATTATAGTGAAAGCAGTATAAAATCAATTGTCAGATTCTATTATGAAACTTTAAGTGTATAGAGGTTCAAAGATGAAAGATACCTCTAAAGAGTGAAGTAATAAGCGAAAGAAAGGAGAGTTGAATTGGACCAAGATACCATTTTAATAATCTGAGAAAGATATAAAACATTGGGACTTGGTAATAATATTTGTTCACTATGTTCCAGTTATTTCTAAATAATTCTAGACAATTCTATAATATTTCTAGTTCACAGGAGGGGAAAGTTTTACTGCTGAAATTAAAATGCTTTACCACATTTTCTTCGTATTATTAAAGTCTTCATAAAATACCTAAGAGAAGTCAGAGCTTGGTGAAGAGGATAAGGATTAAGCATTGTCTGCTATAAGTAATAACTCTGTTGACTCAAACTTCAATAAATATACATTCTCTACATTTCTTAGTGATATCAAATGTTCTTTACATGTCAGCAAACAAACTCCAGCAGGACAGTAAAACATCTGAATTAGAGTGACCCCTTTTGTTCTTCTGAGGGAAAGAAAACCAAGCAATTTAGGCAGTAAATATCCAAAACAGCATTTTTAAATATAGGAACCCGATAGGGTTTAGAGATCCTCTATTATTTAACACACAGAAATAAACACTTAAAGATAAATAAATAGATCCATTTTTAAAGCCGTTCATGAACGGATTAGAACTTTCAATTAAACTTTCAATTAAAGCCATGATATGTCCACACCTAATTAGTATTTTACATGTTTTTATACCCAAATCACAGGCTGCTGCAATATGGTGGAATGTGCCCTAACTTGAAATGAGAAACCCTAATTGAGTGTAGCCTGTGTGATTTACCTCTAGGTTAATGCATTCCAGTTTGCTGAGCCTCTATTTTCCTGCCTTTTAAATGGGGTTAGTGATATAAAAACTGTAGGATCACAAATGTACAATAAGAACACACATGGAAATTCCTGATATTTCTAAGAATCTGCTAAAATTATTAAGACAGATGCGTACTTGAAGCAGAATTGGCTCTCTTTGGCTCAGATTGTGACTCTATGGGGCAGGGAACTTAACTGTGATTAAGAATATAGGTAAATATCTTGTTTTGCTTTTATAATGAAAACTAAATTCGGGAAACAAACAACTAGAGATGAAGCAGGAGCAGCAATAGAGTTTACTTCCCAAACTTTAGCATGCCTCAGAATCATCTGGCGTGCTGGTTAAAAAAAAAATTGCTAGGCTCCATTTCCTGAGTTTCTGATTTAGCTGGTAAGAAATGGGGTTCTAGAATTTGCATTTCAAACAAGCTTCTGTGATGCTGTTGGCCTGGGGACCACCCTCTGTGATCCACTGCTTTAAGATAACGGAAAGGAGTAGGCTGGAGCCAAAGAGTCAGAAAGAAGGGCCCAAATAAGGAAGGTCAGAGAAGCAACTTGTAGGCACATGAATGTGCAAAACTGGAAAGGGAAACTCGGGGAGACTCCTGAGAGTGCCACCAGGAGATTATTGCTGTGTCGGTACTATCTCAGGACATATCGTCCTGAGCAGGCTTAATTTCTTTAGTGACCTGGAACTGAGGGAGGAAAAGTTGAAAAGTAATTCCAAGATTGGAATTATAAATGAAATTATACAGCAGTAAGAAAAATTTGCAAATGAGGTCTTACAAGTAGAGTCGGCAGCTTTTATTTAAGCACTGGAGAGAAGGCAAAACACTGGAGATGGGCAAATGGAGTTCCAGTTTTTGAATTCCCAGCAATATCTTTAAATCTGTTATTTATTTATTTATTTATTTATTGAGGTTATAATTTACATATACTACACGTAATGGATTTTAAGTGTGCAATTTGACAAGTTTGGGAAAATGAATACATCTGTGTTATCATCACCCAAATCAAGATAGGGGGCACTACAGTCACCTCTGAAAGTTCGCTCATGTTTCTTCCCAGTTACTCCCCCAAACCTTCAGACAACCACTCTGGATTTCTATCACCACAGATAATTTTTCCATGCTACTTCACATTTACCGATCACAGAGTTCATACTCTTTTGTCAGGCATCTATCTGTTCAGAAAACTTCCAGAGGTGTACGGAAACCGACCTTCAAAGGAAGACAAGGTCAAGAGACCAAAGAAAGAAACTAACTACCCCAGAATTAAACAAGCTTAAGAACTTCTGGACAGAAGCAGACTCTGTGAGGCAGCAAGAGTAAATTTCCTTGTGGAAAGGGGAGAGCCGTGATATACATAGCCAAGTGGCACCTGCTAACACAGGTGGCTTGTGGCCATGTGCTAAGGGGCTTGTTAAGATCTGTATAATTGAGAGCAGTAAACAACTTAATGGGCCCACTTAACTATGCAAGAACATTCCTTTCAGGTGAGTTGGGCCCACCCCCTCCTTGGGTGAACTGGGGGTGGGCTTGCTTCCTAAGATGGCATTGGTCATGTTAACTACCAAGCATCACAGCCAGGTTGTTGTTGGTGATGGGGATTGCGGGGTGAGGGGTAGAATACTTAAAAAAGCTCTTTTGTGCAATCAAACTAATTCCATTCTGTAAAACTACAGGGGATAATATGGAGCAGATGTGCTGAGAGCCTACTATATGCCAGGCACTTTGCCATAACTGGGTGTTGTAAGGTGGCAGATTTCTGAGTAAATGTAATAAAACTGGGAAGGGAGTGGGCACTCCCGCATTTGAGGAGGCCAAAGAAAGGTTATCCATGACTCTCAAATCTGTACCTTAGCGTCTAACTTAATTGGTCTGGAGTGGAGGCTAGGCATCAGGATTTTTTCAAAGCTTCCTGCTATTTATTATGGGCAGTCAGGTTTGAGAAATATTAGGCTAAGTGACTGCTTGTCTAAATGTAAATTAAATGAAAAATTAAAACTGAGAGGAAGGAAAATGGTAATTAATACTGATTACATATTATATGCCAGGCACTGTGCTAGGCATTTTTAAACTATGACATTTATTAATGATGTCTATATTTGGAATCTTTTAGCACAGTGCCTAGCACATAGTAAGCCCCCACGTTTGTTATTGTTTTCCTCTATACAAACTTATAATACATTCTCCAAATACAGCCTGGGAGAATATTAGCTTATAATACAGGTATTACCAGACTTGTGTTATGGACGAAACTGAGGCTCACAGACGGTATTTATTTTGGCTAATGTACTGGAGGGAAGATTCTAAAACTGTGATTTGATCCCAACATAAAACCTAGTATGTCTTCCCTCTCTCTTCAGGCCACTACTAAGACATCTGGGTATTTCTAAAAATTAGCAGCTTCAGTGACCCTTTTCATTTTTAACAGAACCATTTCTTCCTGGTCTGTTCTTAAGGAAATTACATTAAATGCAAATCCTGAGAAAGTGAAGCCAATAGTAAGCATTCTGTTTTCCTAATGTGGTCTTGATGGAAATTTTTCTGTGGGTATTGTGAACCTCTGAGGTCAAAGGAAATGGATCAAGGTGGCCCTTCAGAGCTGAAACAAAGCACTTTAATCAAACATGGAGAAAATACTGCTCATAAGTGAAACACCTCCCACACTAATGAATGGATAAAGATTATATTATTTCTATACCATCTAGTAGTTGAACTATATATTAACACGGAGAAAGAAGATGGCCCTGAGGGAGTAGTCCTGATCATCTGACAACTCCTCTTGACCTCGTAAATCCTGTTTTCTTGTGCATGTGACTGGTCTGAGTATGTGATTTACTAAACATCTAAGGAATGATATCCCCTCAATAAGATACTGAGCTCTTCAAGGACCAAGACAGTCTTTACTATCCCATATAGTCCTTAATATACAAAATACAATACAAAATAATTGCTACAAAGTTGCAGCAATTACCACACTTTCAAAAATAAAATATGCTTCTTCAAGTGGTATTGAATTGACTTGATGCAATACTGGATTAAGATTTTTTTCCTATTGCTGGCTAATTGCTAAAACTTGGAGCCCAGGTAATATACAAAGTGGCATGCTTAATGATTAAAATTTATTTTCTGAGCTTCAAGTGTACCTGTAAGCCAAAAAGTACAGAACATTTTATTCTAGAAAAAATATGAAGCTATGGATCCTAACTGTTGCTGGAGACTTCATAACCAACATAAGTAACAGTGCCAAGTTGGCACCCAGATCTACCTTATATCTAGAAAAGCAGTTTTACGCAGTACATTTTGCAAAGTACTGAATCATATATCTTATGTGGTCAGGAACAAGTTGATTAAAAGCATTTCATTTTACTCTTTTTACCTACCGGCCTCTAGCTATACTTTACTCATCTTGAATTTAAGCTAGATAACTCTTGCCCTTAAGTCACAAAAAATTTCATGGGGAAAAAGTAATGTTTAATTTTTAGATATTTTATATGCTCTGAAATATTCATCAAGAAGTCTAGAACCATGCTGTCCAATGTAATTTAAAATTTACCAGTAGCCACATTTTAAAAATGGATATGAGAAATTAAATTAATAGTACATTTTATTTAACCCACGGTATCAAAAATATTATCACTTCAATATACAATCAACATAAAAAATGAAGGTACTTTACATTTTTTCCATACCAAGTCTTTGAAATCCAGTGTGTATTTTATACTTACAGATCTCAATTTGGACTAGCCACATTTCAAGTGCTCAACAGCCATTGGTGGCTAGTGGCCACTGTACTGGACAGCACATGTCTAGAGTCTAATGGCCTTCAATCTCCAGTTTAAGTCACCTTGAGGTGTACAAGAACAAAGCACATAAAAGTTGATCCAAAGTTAATACTCTGTTAAGATGGCAACTGAAAGGTTGTTATAGTATTTGGACTTTTTCTAACTAAACAAGAAACGTGCTTTTATTTAATAAAGGCTTTGCATAATTTTTTACATCAATTTTACAAATGCCTTGAAAACCATTTCCTTCTTTTCATTACCTCATCAAAAGTCTTCCTGGGTACTAAGTTATTTTCTTCTCCATCTGAGTTGTTATTTTGTCATTCAATGAATATTTATCTGATAACAGCTATGTGCAAAATAAAACATTAAGCTAGATGCAGTGAAGGAAAAAAAAAACACCCTCCCCCATCTCTGCTTTCACAAAACTTTCAAACTAGAAAGGGACAGTGAAAAACCTGTGAATTAATCTTGTATGTTATTCTACTGTATCATTCTGTGTCAATTACTTATTTGCTTATCACACCCTCCCCCATCCCTGCTTCCACAAAACTTCCAAACAAGAAAGGGACAGTGAAAAACATGTGGATAAATCTTTGTATTTTATTTTACTGAATCACTATGTGTTGTTTGCCTATCAGTCTTTCTCCAGTTCTTTAACAATAAAGGGAATGCACTTTATCTTCTTTTACTTGTTATCTTCCTAGGGCCTGACAGAATGCCTTAATATTCACGGAATTCAATATAATGAATTATGGCATTATTTTCTAGAACAGAAGATCCTCCAAAGTACACCAAGTACATTAAAAAACAAATTTCATCTTCCCTAAGGGGGACAGAAAAACTATAAAGCAGAAGAGTTATTTATGACAGGTCTTAAAAGGATTTGACAGAAAAAGGTGGTGAGGTTTGAAGAAGAAACGAACAAGTTTTTACTGCTGAAAAAGTATAAAAATATGGGGTAGAAGAGTATATCACTTATGATAAGAATTATCTGAATGTGCTTACTAAATGCACAAATCAATAAAAAGCCTGAATGACATGAGACTATTATCTAAAGAGAAAGTAAAGGGGGTTGGGGGTACTGCACAAACAGTAAGGGAAACAAGTGAGAGTAAGCTGTTCCAATTGTGGACATTTTAAAGCAAACAAAAGCAATGTCATTCCCTTACTTGTAAGATATGGTAGTGTGCCCTATTTTGTTCTACTTTTGAAAATTATGCCTGTTGAATCCATTTAAGGCCTTTATTAAATTCCATAATCTGTTACCTTGAATAATTTCAAGCCTGTTTGTTAGCAGGGTGAAAAATAAGAACTCTCACAGAATAACATAGTTTTATTTTACCATCGTGCATACATGGAAAGATAAATATGCCAGTGGTACACTTCCAAATTGACAAGAGCAATCTCCCAAGTATTTAAGCTATTTAGGAAAAAAGACACAATTACTAAATTGTTACCAGGGCAATTACCAAGTAAGATGATCAAGCCACGTTTTTTGCAGGTTATTTTTCAACGAAGATAACAATTTCCAAAGTCTAGAGAATCTGACAAGCCTAAGTTATTTATATTTCTAAAACTGCAATTTTGACAGAAACAAGAACAAGTTGAAAACCATTATCAATATTCACTGAAGTCTCTACGTTGTACTGGAATGTAAGATTGTTATTTTTCTGGAGGTTGCCAAATGAAAGCAAAGAAAGCCTGTACAGCTCAATTTTCCCAGTAAGCAGAAACACAAAAAAATAACAGGATTTTACTAAATACTAGTTAAATAAAGGGCACAATAATAACCTTCTGCATAAATTAAGTCAAATGAAAACGAGAAAGCATCTAAAATTGTTTGTGTTTCTTCAAAGAACTCTTAGCAACATATTTAACACTCCAGTCTCCTTCAATTCTCCAATGGAAATTCTAAGAAAAATCTCTTCCCATCACTCCTAACATAGTGGGGAAAAAAACCCCACCATTTCCTTGAACACTCTCAGCCAGCCAGTCTTAATCTTAGGCCTGATTTTTACCTGGCTTATTTTTGCCTGGTCTTTTGTTCAGTTTCCCCTGCTTGGGGCACCCATCACAGTCTCTTTAGTTCTTCCACCCATTATGAACTAGATAACACTTTCCATTCCACCTAGATCTGTCTCCCTTAAATCTTCCAGGTGCTGGGGGGTGGGGAAGAAAGCTTAGAAAAAGAGCTCTGTTATTCTATTTTACAGGGCTACCTGTCCCTGGAAATTATGGAGAGAGCTAAATTAAACTAAAAGGTCTGCTTTTGCAGGTGTTTCTAAGCTATCTTTATTTTTATTTTTTGATAAGAGACAGAGAGAAAGTGTACTGCTATCCTCACAATCATGTTCAGAATAAGAAAAGGAAGTACAAAAAGGTACCTATGTTTTGTGTGAATTCACCAGTTGAGGCTGAGAAAGCCTGGACACCATCCTTACTCTTACCATGAAGACAAGGTCTAACCAGTCACCTGAACCACTTGCCTGACAGTAGGGTTCCTGGATGATGGCAGTCCAGGAATAAGAGGCGAGGATTCAAGATGTCTTTTGGGTACAGGAATGAAAGGGCTGGAAAGGAAACTTGCGCTAGAAGGAAACTTGGGTCCACCACGTTGTGGGGATTCTGGTTTACCAAAAATGAGAGGGGCTGGCAATGACCTAAAAAAGATGTTCATCCAGTAGGCAGCAGCCAAGAAGGGTGGACAGAGCCATAAGCCGGCAACAATAGGAGGGGAGCAGAGGTGCAAGGGTAGCAATGGAGTCACGTAAATCACAAAGACCAGGTGGCTCACTGTTGCTCTCCCTTGATATATCATTAATGTCCTGCAAATATCCACAGGCTATATGCCTGCACTGCAGAGCAGAGGGAGTAGAATGCACTCCTGGATAAAGCTAGAGTTCCAGGTAGTAAGAGCCAGACCAGTGGCCCTGGAAACAAACAGGGTCCAAGCACTGCAGATAAAAGCAGTGCAATTTAGAGCATAACTACTTGGCTTAGCAGAAGTGTGATTCACGGCCATGCAGCATGTGATAGTAAGGCAGAACAGCATGAAGGCTGTATAGAAGTGGAGAAGCCAGGCTATACAGAATGAAGAAGCATGGCCATGAAGGTCTCAACTTTAAGGTTGAGAGAACTAAATGTCCAGAGGAAAAAATGTTGCAGAAATGTCAGGAAAACAAAAAAGTTGAAGGCATACCCATCTCTGTTGCCCAAGCACAGGTCCAGCAAGAGGTGTTTAGGGCGCCCTGGGCAGGGACCGTCCCAAGGGTAAAGTTTAACCAGACTGGAACCCAAAGGGTCTGGGGATCTCCACTGGCTGCCGAATAGGGCGACGTCTGGCTCTACGGGCTCCTTCACGCAGCAGGTAGTACTGCAGTGGATTTGGCCACAGGTCCTCTTTGATAATCTCAGCAATCCTATCAGACTCTGGAAGGCTGTGGTCTGAAAACCAGGTAAAGAAACTGCAGACAACATCTTGGTTCCGGCGAATGAACGACTGGGGCTCATAGCCCCTACGCCATATGATTGGAGTAGAAAGAGAAACCACTCGGCCAGAGGCTCTGACCTCATACTCCTTGACAATAAGCTTGTTTCTGAAGTAGGGGTTTCTTCGAAAGAAGAATTTGAACTTGCAGCCAGTTCTCGGGTGTCTGAATTCCTTCACTTCCAAATTGGTTATGTATCTCAACATCTCTGCATCTTGGCCCCTAATCATGGGGGACAACTGGGGATGGTTCCGAAAGGCAGTGACCCAGAAGCCTGGGATATTCTGAATGATGTAGTTCCTCCGTTCCAGGTAGTGTCGACGCATCCGTCCAAACTTATGCTCCAGTTGTTGAAAGGCCCTGTCAGCCTGAGCATTCACAGTGTCCAGTTCCAGCTGGATGGCCTCCAGGGGGTTCATGCGGAGATTCATATTCAGAGGCTGGGGCCCTGCCTCCTCCTTCACCTCCTCCACCACTCTGTTTTCCTCCGCCATTTTTATTTCTTCACCTGCTGTCTTCTCCTCTAGCTCCATCTCCTGCTCCACTAGTTTCTCCTCCTTCACTGCTTCCTTTTCCGACACCTCTTCATCCACTGCTACTGGAAAGATGGTGTTCACTTCCTCGGCCTTAGCCTCTGCCACCACCTCAGACCCCGACCTCCCTGGGACACAGGTTTCTAAGGCCTTCTCCGCGCCTGGCCCGCGCTGCTCACCAAGCCGACAGCCATTGTGCAGGTTGTTGTCCGTTGCCATGGCCACAGACTCGGCTTCCAGGCCTTCAGCGGGAGGCGGAGCCACCACTAGCCCCGCTTTAGTCGCTCCGTCACCGCTATCCCCACCGACCCGGATCTGGGGAATGTGGCCACAGCCCGCGGGGTCGTGGGACGGCCCGCCGTCCTGTGGAAGCTGAGGCTGTGGGAGTAGGGCGGCCTCCAAGCTTCTCTCACCCGTCTCCGCCATCACCTGTGACGCCTCGGCTTCCCCGCGGAGCTTCAGGCACGGGCGTGGGTCGGGGTCTCCTGAGGCACGGTCGGGTGCAGTGGAGCTGCAGGTCTGGAGGAGAAGGGTCCTCTCGACTCCATCCCGGCCGCTCATGTCGGAAGCAGCCAGAATAACCGCAGGTTAATTAACGTCTGTTTTCCGCACAGAAGCCGCGCTCGCTGTAATCGGGCCGCTGGCACCACCCACCCGCCAGTCTCGCGAGGGCCTCGGTGAGGGTAACGTCACCGCTGTAGAGCTCTCCGTAACGCGAGACTTCACTGCTCCCGGGATTGGTTCCGCCGTTGCCTGGCGTTCGAGCGTGTGCTTATAATTTTACGTCCGTGAATTTTATCCGGTGGAGCAATAATTTGACTTACGAAAATAAATGTAGGTTAGATTCAGAGGCCGAAGGCACTGAGGACCCTACCTACGATGCATCTGGAAACTGCCTCCAGCTTGTAAACTGGGGTAATTGTAGGGGTCACAGTGCTACTCTGCATACTTGTATGAAAACATCTTTTTTTGGTTTTCAGTATTTTTGTTTAAGGCAGGAAAGTTAATCTATTCCCTGTTACTCCATAATGTCCGGAAGCAAAAAATCTTCTCTGTATTTTTTTTTAAACTAAGATGAATTGCAAATTGTTTCTCAAGTAGAAGGGACATGAAACATCAATTCTAGCCTGTAATGTCACTGGGAGCACAAGCTACTCAGTGGCTTTTTTACCACTAAAGTGACGCATATTATTCCTTGCTAAACCTAAATTTATAATCTGCATCGAAGAAAAATTTGTGCTACATAATGTCTGCAAGAATTAGACAAGGATCAACATACTAAATCTTGCTCAATGGCCCCTCACTGTAGAAAGTAGAAAAGCTATTTCCAGCCCCATAAATTATTAATTTGTTATAATCTTTAGTTCTCCAAGGAGATAGGAAAGTTTGGCTGTAATGAAGTGTGTATTTGTGACAATCAGCTCATAGAGTTCAATTCTGAGTATGTCAGTGTCTCTGGTTTTATTTTTAGATTGTTGACTTGTGAAGAAAACTGGTGTCAGAGTTACAAGGCCTTGGAGAAATGCCAGTTTGGCAGGGGGAGCAGAAGCTGCCCCCATTTTAGTGAAGAAAAGCCAGTTAAAATGGATAACCAAAATGATCTTGAAGTAGGAAACAAACTTGCAGAATGACAACACAGTCGACTTGAAGTGCAAAAAAGTCAAACTTTTTTTTTCTATTTGCTTTGCCTTATATGGTAGGCCGAGTAATGGCCCCCAGAGGTACCCAACTCTGAATCTTCAGAACCCATGGTATGTTTCTTACCTGGTAAAGAGACTTTGCGGGTATGATTAGCTTAAAGATCTGGAGATGGATGATTTTCCTGGATTACCTGGGTGGATCCTTTGTAATTATATGGCTCCTTATGAAAAGGAAGCAAGAGTGTCAGTCTGAGAAGAGGTGATGACCACAGCAGAAGTGAGAAAGAGAAACAAAAGTGAGAGAGAGATTTGAAAAGGCTACACTGCTGGCTTTGAAGATGGAGGAAGGAACCAGGATTCAGCAGCCTCTAGAAGCTAGAAAAGTAAGGAAACAGACTCTCCCAAAGAACCTGCAAAAGAATGCAGCCCTGGAACACCTTGATTTTACTGTGCTTAACCGCCAGCACTGCAGGATAATTAATTTGTGTAAGTGTAGGTTTAAGTTATTAGGTTTGTGGTAGTTTGTTACAGAAGCAACATGAAATGGGTACTCCTTGGGTTGGTATTTTGTGTTCATCTATGTGTGCCTCAAGTTTTTCCTAGTAGCAGCCCCTTCAGCCTTGCCCCTTGCTTCCTCTGAGGTCCTACCTACAGCTCGATTTACCATATTTTGAACTTCTCTTTGGTTATCAAGACCAGAAATCTACTTACGCAATACTCAGAACACAAAATGAGTGCCAAAACCACAAAAGATATTTGAGAAAACCATTAACTCCAGGAAGACGAGGTCAAATTTTTGTTTACCACTTTGCTTAGTGCCTAGCACACTGCCTTGCAGTGTTGCATAGATTATTAGAATGTTAAGTAAAGGAACAATGAGTAAAATACGTTTTCTCCTGACTTTAGCTTGGTGCTTGCAGAAGTAAAGGGCATACAGATTTCCCCCCTATCTGCCACCAGGAAACCAGAGGACTGCCCTACCATGTGCAGGAAGAAAGTCCTAGTCAAAATAAATTTGTACATATGCATCAAAGACTATGAAAGCATTAAAAAAACACAGGAAAAACAATTTTGTTTTACAAATAATTTACTTATGTGTGGTCATATGGTATGACACACAAACTCTGAAAAGACCAACATATTTAGGTGAGTTTACATAGCAAAGCCTCAAACTACCAACACTGTATTTCCAATTCTTCTCTCCTTTCTGAACAAGCCAAAGTAATGATTTCAGGGCTTAATTTCATTTCTCTCTGCAACAAATGCATATAGATCCTGTGATGCACAGCTGAAATTATTTTTGTATAGATAAGAATGAATAATGGAATTTTCCACAAGGCCCACTTCTTCGTAATTGCCATGAAATTATCCTCAGGCTTGGAATTGGGATAATTTAATTTGGCCTGAAGTGGAGACTTTTATTACTCTAATATGCCTGCTATTTTTAAGCAGAAGATAGAGCCAGGCTTTCACCAGTCCTAGAAGATGCAGCTTTATTTGTCAAAGCCAGCATTATGTCGTCCACATAATGTTATCCTCTTATTTTCTCCGTTTCTGCTTACTGGGAAAATTAGTGCCCTAACTGACATTAGGAAAAACTCCAATGAAAGGTGGTACATGTAAATATTATCAGGACTCTGGTAAGTATAATTTCCCCAAATAGTGTTGAGACACTTTGGAGGAATCCTCCCATCTCTTACTGTGTTTCTATTATTGGAAAAGCGGTGATATATATTTGCTTGACTATACACAGAAAATGAGGAAAACATATTTTTTCTAATTTTAATATTCTGAAAATCACAGTAGAGAAATGATTGTGATTATAACTCTTTGTTATAGATAATGGTGAGCCTAGGTTATGATCACTTTTAAATAAGAAAAGGACCAGTGAGAAGCAAGGATTTCGAGGGGGAAGCAGATACGTGTATTCTATGCCGTTTCTTTGTTTAAAGAAAGAATTTTTGCTTAGAAAAAGAAACTCCATAGGATTGTAATCTGCATCAAGTCTCATGTGCTCAAGGATTTATTTTACCACACAGGAGGATATATGTGATTTGCCACACAAAATCGTGCTAATAGTAGAGCCATTATTTGTGGAAGTTTTTCCTTACCTTTTTTATCCCGAAGTCTTAAATGGAATACGTGTGTCTTTTATATGACATGGGTTATCCTGCTACCTGAAGCATTCTCTCTTTAGGCAGATATCATTCTCTAAGACCTCACCACAAACCTGCCTTGCTTGAGAATGCGCTTGGCATTTTACGTGCATTAAATTGTCAAATTTTGTAAAGGAAGAAATAGTAACAGTTGAGAGGTTAAGCAACTTAACCAGGTCATACATATAATAGCTACTACATTCCCTCTCCCTTCTCCTGGACACAACTTTCTTAACCATCCTACAATTTATTAATCTTCTTCCTCTGACTTTCTACAACTCTTTTATGAGCTGTGCCATGCAACTTAGTACTTCATTGTATTCTTCCTCTTAGTGACTAGTTTTTCACACATTTCAGTGTCATCATCCCAGCATCCCAGCATCTTCTCATGAAATAGGAGGACAATGCTTTTTCTTTTATACTTAATCAGCATCACCTGGAGCTGAGATTTCAGTAGATCCTTAATGTTGTTTGTTGATTTGAATAAAATAAAACCTTAAATGATCTCACAAAAACTAATAGTGTGTACTGGTAACACATTTTATTTGATGGAGGAATATATTTTGGCTACACTTCATATATTACCTTTTTGTACTTTGGACTATGGGATATATTTGTATAATACAGAGCATTTCTGTGGCAATTGGCAATAAACATCATTACCTAGAAAATAGTTTAATCATTTCTAATACAGGTCTGTGATAAGACATTCACAAAACTATGGAGTTATTTTCCATCATATCAAGAAATCATAAATTTATCGAGAGTAATTTCTCAGGTAGTAAGGAATTGAGCAGAAGTTCAGACATTTTGTTTTGCAGAAATATATATATATATTTTTATTATAATTAATGATAGCTTTCATGTATTTACTGCTTCTGACATACTAGCCACTGTTGTAAGCGCCATCCCATGTATTGTACCATTTAGTTCTTATAAGAACCCTGTGAGGTAATGCTCTTATGATCTTTATTTTACTCACTAGGGAACTGAGGCAAAAAGAGACTGAGTCATTTACTCAAAATGACATGAAAAATGGTAGAACCATGATTGGAATCCAGGTAGTTTTACTCAAGAGCTCATGCTATCTGTACAAGATGGGAAATCACTTTCTTAAAACAAGAGCATAAAACTATCATTTAATGTTAACACACAATTTTTTACCTCCTCCCCTCTTCCCCTATCCACAAACATATTAATATTTGTTAGGAACATGCCCCCAAGGATGTGGTTTCTGTTTACAGGAAAAACATTTATTCATGATTCCTAAATTCAGTATTTTCTAAACCCTTTCAGACCAAATGTGATCCTTTTATAACAAATATTTTCTAAAACAGTCTTCACTTTCTTGAACTGAAATTCATAGATAATATAACCTACCTATGCACATAAATAGAAGAATGATATAATGACTTGGCTCTGACATAAAAGAAACAAAAGCAGTTTATAATAGTGTCTGTTTTAATATGTAAAGGCATTAGCATGCCTATACTATAAATGACAAAGTAGTCTCAAAGTTATACCTGTTGGTACAATCACCATGGATGGAGACTGACAGGTAGCTTTTACTTGTGGCTCAAGTACCATGACTAGCATTACTCTTGATGACGAGATTTCCGAATTAGTGACCAAGTTTTGGTTAAGTTTTAGAAAAGAACAAGAAAAAGTTTCCCTCGATTGCCTTAGCCCTGCATTTGTTCCATTGTAAGAAATACATTTTCCCATTTCTGAAATTAGTATGTCTTATAAGAACTGTCAGCCAGGTGTTAGTCATGACATGGTTGTTATTGTCATTGCCTCAGCATGTGGAAACTTGGTTACTGTCACCAATTTCATTTCCAAACCATCTGAAGAAGATGGATATAACCACTGGTTATTGTCTGAAACTTTCCATCAATATCATTGGAAGGCTCAAAAAAGTACCAGTATCAAAACTTACATAACTGGTGTCAGTGGCTTTGAAGAAAATCAGAGACACCAGAGTTGAGCATTGTTTTAAGAAACATAGTATCATCAAAATGGTAGGCAGCAGAGAGGGTAATACTGTTTGAAAAGAACATGGATATTGACAACCCTAAGTCAAAAACTTGCAGAAAATTTTCTGAATATGAAGAAGTTTTGGAAATACCTTAATTTACTTACATCCTATGTAATATTTGACTTATGTCTAAGTAAGTGTACAAGAACTATTTATTTAAAGATAAAATAAAATGTATAAGACTGCATTGTGTCAGTTTAATTGGCAATGTTTTTCTTTTTCTTTTTTTCTTGGTGATTTTTAAATAATACTATATTTTACAGCTGATGAAATTAGATGAGATGCCATAATTTCCTTCCTGGAATATTCATTGAATAGTAAAACAGTGCAAACATTTCATTTTTATATGTAAAATGATGTTAAATTCCAAGCTCAGATAAACAAATGTAAGTGGGTTTTCCCCCTTGGAAGTGGGGAAATTTTTGTTGATGAGAACTTCATGCAGGACATCTAGCATTCCTGACTCCACCTAATGAAAGCCAATAAAATCCCCATTCTTTTTACATAACCAAAATACATTTCCACTAATTTCCAAGAGAACCCCTAAGGAAGGTACAGCTCCTACTGAAAATCTTAAATTCTTCATGAGTATTGTATTCCCATTGGTGTTCACTAGATGGAGCAATTGGTCTTTAAGAAAGTAGTATGTCTAGTATATGATGGAAGAGCTTTGTAATGATCTTTTCTATAAATGAAATACTCATAATTTAAATTGAATTGTAATATTTCATTTCCACTAAGCTGTAATTGTTACAAAGTATTTTTTTTCAAGCAGTTTTAGGTTTATTATGATAGCTTCCAATAATCAAATCAGGCCAGAGTATCTCATAAGACCCTGCATACTCTGACAAGGTCCCTCCCTGCCTGTGTAGACTGGAGTCAAGGGACCTGATTTCAAGTTTGAGCTCTGCTACTCATTACCTGTTTTACCTGAGCAAGTCATATCAACCCTCTGAGCCATAATTTTGTCCTAGATAAAATGGAGATTATAATACACACTTTACATGCCTATTAAGAAGATGAAATAAGATTTGTAAAGTGTTTAGCACTATAAATTTTCAGTGAATAGAAGCTAGTAGTATTTTTGTATTTTTTTATGCCAAAATAAAATAAGATTAAACTATTGTACAGGGTATAATCAGACACTAAATTCCATTATAAAACACTTACGTGTTTAGGAGCCCAGAGAATACACCCATATGGACTAGAGTGATCTGAAAGATTCATGGAGGAATATGGGTAAGAGTTGAATAGCTGGAGGAAGGGATGGGGCATGAAGACATATTAATTATACTTGTCCACTGCTCCAGGTATTTTAACATGCGCTCTAGACCTGCACTGTCCAATATAGTAGCTACTAGCTACACGTGGCTATTTAAATTTAAATTCATTAAAATAAATACAATGAAAATTTCAGTTCATCCATTACACTAACATCATTTCAAGTGCTCGGTAGCAACATCTGGCTGGTGGCTACCGTACTGGGCAGCTTACAACATTTCACCATGGCCGAAAGGTCTATTGGACAATGCTGTTCTAGACATAGTTTCTTCATGTGGTGGGAAAAAGGGAGCTCACCAGAAGTGAAATGCCGTACCACAGAGAGAGCAGGCCATTACTTTATAAAGGTATTAAGGAAAAAGCTACTTACGAAAGGCTAACTTAAACAGCCATGGGAGCTTTAATATATTAATCTAAACAGAACATATCACTTATATGAGACAAGTGCCCTCAGTGGAAGCATTTATTAAATGTGGGACAGATTGAAGAAATAATACCTTCCACTACTGCTGATATTTCTAACTTACCAGCATTTCCAGCTTCTCAGACTTGGAAGTTCAGAGATTTCATTTGCTGATGAATAAACTCAAGGATAAAAGAGTTCTAACAAATAAATATTTCATTAGTTTTTACTGTTCTATCTTAAGAAAGAAGTCTTGAAAACAAAGGTTTGTTGTCAGGAACTACATGAAGTCCAATTTGGAATTATGCTAACTCACTCTGAGAAGAGAGAGGCAATCTACATCCTTACCACTTAATATATCATCTGCCCAACATGAAGGTGGAATTAAGGCCACTAATCAGCTGACCTTGACATAGGGAGATTTTCCTGGATTATCTGAGTGGGTCCAATGTAATCGTGAGAGACTTTTAAAGTGGAAGAGGGAGACAGAAGAGGCCAGGGTGATGCAATGGGGAAAGAACTGTACCAGCACTGCTTGCTTTGAAAGAAGCTGGAAAGGGCAAGGAAATGGATTTTTCCCCTGGAGGCTGCAGAAAGGATTGAAGTCCTGCTGATTCCTTCAGTTTAGTCCAGTAAAATCCATTTTGGAGTTCTAATCTCCAGAACTCTAAGATATTAAATTTGCGTTGTTTTATACTACTAAGTTTGTGGTCATTTGATACGGCTGCTTTAGAAACCTAAACTAACATGTAACGCATTTAACATATTTTCTGGTATTTACTGTTCATGCAATACTGTTAGCTAACTCAGTTCTAGTCTTAAAACTCAGAGGAAGCATTTGACTTTTTCTGCATTTCAAGAGGTGGGTAGGGAGAAGAGGAGTCACTCTCTCCCATTCTACCTCTTCATTAACACCCTTCTCAGTCATTTAACTCCAGAGTATTTTTGGATAAATCAGCCTATATGTAGTATCTTTTTTTTGAAATTTTAGGCATTGTTGTACATCTATTATGATTATTTGTTTTGTTTTACCTTGTTTTGAGTTATTTGTGAATTTATTTTACTTATCCCTCATAGTTTGGAAATAAATTGAACACGAGGACAATTTTTACTAGCTTTTCTACTCTCAGGATGGTATCAGTTTGTGTAGAGTTGATAATAATTATTAAATATTGTTAAATAACAAATATGGGAAAAGAAGTAAAGGCAAACAGTTTTCTTACGTGACCTAAGAATTCCATAGTCATATCAACTCAGATGACAACAGCAAAACTTGATCTGCAAAGGAGGCAGAGAGAAATTAGTCTCTAGCTAATGTGATTTTGTGCTCACCTAAAATTCTAGGAGAGAAAGAGAGGACTGAACATTGAGGGACAAAAGGCAGTTTCTCCCTTCACTGGTTTTAAGAATAATCTGAGTCAACTAAAAATTATCTGTAATTATGAGTTTAGAAATCTGTTAGGGAACAAACTGCCCCAAAGGCATGGTAAACTAGAAATGTAGGTAAACAATCTCATCCTGAAAGGCTACTTGAATTAAAAAAAAACACAATTATTCCTTGATTTTGATTTTCATAGAATTTGAGGTTATGAATCTTACAACTATTATGACTAAAATATATTTGACTATCCAGAGCCAAAAATTTTTAGAGTATAAGCCAAGTTTGGTCAGTTTGTAGAGTCTGCACTTCAGATTGTCCTCGTTTTTGAATTCCTGGCTTTAATGGCAAACAGAGTGAGGAAGAGAAAAGCAAAAGAAATGTGCGGCACATTTGTGGGTGGAGAGTTCGGTGGAGGCAAACACAGAGCTCTGAGTATAGTCACAAATATACAATGACTCAAGTTCTGGATGGATTTGTAATGTGTATTGCTTGGATCATCAAGGATTTTTAGGAAGGGGAAACAAACAGAAATTCTGAGCTGATTTAATCTTCTGGAGGCTCTTCTCCAGTGTTAAGTCTTTAGTTAATGCAGAAGCCACAGGAGCATGTGGGTAAGTTACTTTAGAATGTAGATGGGTCGTTTCCTTTTTCTTAAACGAGTCATAAGACATTCTAAGCAGAGAGGACATAATCCAAAAATATATAAATCTAGTTATAGATTAGGGTTAGATACTGGTATAGAGGTAGAGACCGAGACAGAAATAGAGACAGGTTAGCAACAGAGACAGAGATAGAAATCAGAGAGATTTCTCTCATTCAGCTTGTACAAATAGGATCTCCAAAACTTAAACAAAACTCTTCACAATTATTTTTTTTCTCACCGAAGAGGTCCAAGATAAAATTTCAGAGCACACCTTTAACAATTACTAATGTTGAAATAGATAATTACACAGTATCCTGTGAATTGAAGTTGAGAATATAAAATTAGTATGGTTTATAAGAAAGTTAACACACTTTGCTGTTTTCTGAGACTGCTAGTGTTTTGGTGACAGCAAGAATACAGTGGAATATTAAATGAAAATCTAATTGTGGAATTTTAATAAACTGCCAGTCTGCTAATAATTTGGTTTTGTTCAAACCATTTTTTAAATATGGCAGTTACTCATAAATCTTAGTCCAGAAAAGAGCATAAATTTTTATTAGAAAGATGTGTACCGTATTAAGAGAATAAAGAGAAGGCAGAACTTTACATCTTCCAGAAAGAGACTTTATTCAGCACTAAACTACTAAATCTGTACTTTCCAAGTTTGCTGTCGTCCTTTGGGATCCAAAGTCACAATGAGAGGAACAACTGGAAATAGCAGAATTATGTTGGAATAGTTCAGTTTCAAGTTGTACATTTTAGGTGACTGTTGCTATTAGTCCTTAGTAGCACTCATTTTCTTCTGTATTTGAATATTATTTTCATGCAAACATAAAAATGAAAGAAAAAGCCCGACTTCAAATGTACAAGTTTCTTTAACTTCTGAATATATGATTTTATCACTCTTTTTCAGTAAGCTTTTACAGTGGCGAGGAGCTGGGACTTAGAATTCAGAGGGATCATGTACAATATTTAGCAATGGCTTAATATGCATCACCACATATATTTATCTTACCTTTCCCCTCCTGATAAAGATCTACTTTGCATAATTGTTTTCCTGACTATTTTGTCTCAGGCTATGAAGTCTAATGAAAGGAGCTTTGGCCTTCTGCGAACTTACTATTGCTAGTGTCAAAGAGCTATTGTCCTTCCCCCATTCCTCCCACTCTTTGAATCTAAGTCCAAAATAAATGAATGGTAACAAGTTTTCTTCACTACTTTTTAGTATAGAGTTTCCGTTCAGGAAAGTTCTGTTCAAGAACGAATTCCAGCAGCGCTCCTCGTGCCAGCAGGCAGCAATAAGTCTTCGAGTGTGGAAGCATATGCCAGAGTAAACTCTGCTCTGAGCGAAGTTGCTTACATATGATAACACATGATTATAATTTTCAGTGCAAACTTCACGACCATCTCAAAAGTTGAAATGATGAACAATTATGGACAAGTTTAAAGATGAAATCAACCCAACTGTGATTTTTTTTTTTAATTCAGATACCTCCAAAGCAAAAAAATAAGGAGGAAAGTCCTAAGAGATAGAGCATTCTTTGACTGTAGAATTGTGGTTAGACTACAAAGTAAACAGGCTGAAAGGTTTTGGAGTGAGTATATGTGTGAGGAGAGAGAGAGAGAGAGAGAGAGAGAGAGAGCGCAACAGGTAACATTTTCTGGGGTAGGCTTCTCCCTGGGAGGTGAAAGGCAGTCCTGAGAATCCACCTGGAAAAGACTCTTGATTCTTTCATTCTTTTCCTTCCTAGGGATGGCAAGTCCTCCCTGGAAGCCATGGCATCACCGAGGTGGAGCTCGGCCGTGTAACCCACTGTTTCAGGAGCAGGGAGATCCAGTCGTGCTGAGTCATGCTCATTTGGTATGTTTCTGTGTTACCTCTTTTATAAGATATCTATGTCTCCTAAGTGGGAAGAACTACTTTATTTAATTATTCATTCATTAACTTTTGATCTTCCAATTCCATTTCTACTCCACAACCAGATTGATGTGATAAGCAGTGTTTGCTTAGGTAACATCTGTACTTAAAACTCCTCAATGGCTGATTATTCTTAGGATAAAATTCAACTTCTTTTATCTCACCCCAGTCTGTCTGTCTGCCTGTCTGTCTGTCTGTCTCTCTCTCTCTCTCTCTTACTAGCTCTGCCCTGTAACCACAGTTATGTTTATCACCATCACCTCCACATTTCGGCCAAGTTCTTTCCTGCCTTGGGTCCTTTTCATGCAGTTTGCTTTGCCTCTAATTCTCCCCACCTCCATCCTCCCCACCTCCACCCTCCTCTCGCTCCTCTCCCTTTTCAATGGGCTCAGTGGTTACCTCCTACTCAGTTTTATCAACTCAAAAATCACTTCCCCAGAGAAGACTTTCTTGAGCCTCTCTGCCAAGTTAGTCCCCTTCCCTATCTTTACATACTTTAACCATACTCTGCATCCCCATTTGTAACATTTACTACAATTGTAGTTAACTATTTAATATCTGCTTCCCTTTATAGATTATAAATTAAATGATGACATCAAATATGTCTAGATACTATACTTCAAGTACAGTACCTAGAACAGCATCTGTTTGTAGGCATTCCGCATATATTTCTTGAGTGAATGAATGATCCAAGAAG
The DNA here is from genome assembly GCA_004026545.1 of Mormoops blainvillei. Classification (NCBI taxonomy): domain Eukaryota; kingdom Metazoa; phylum Chordata; class Mammalia; order Chiroptera; family Mormoopidae; genus Mormoops; species Mormoops blainvillei. Next base: position 79,420 of record PVJD01003716.1, on the reverse strand, counting down.
TGGCCAACTGGACGGCTGGATGGCTGGCTGGTCTGATTCCACTTTGCACACACACCCCACCTCCCTGGGAGTCAGGTAAGACGGGGGGGGGGCCGGGGGGGGGGACGGGTGCTGGTGCCGACTCCCTTAGGGCACGGCACAGTGAAGGTGGAGAGTGCTGATCAGGGAGGGGGGCCGGTAAGACCTTTCCTTAGAGGAAGTTATGGTTCGGGAGGGCCAGAGATCAAACAGCAAAAACCGTATCCTGAAGAAAAGTTGAGGGCTTGGAAATGAATGGTGAGCTTGCCCTGTCGTGGTTGCTGAGGAGCAGAATCAAGCAAAGAACCAGAGATGCTGAAATGAGGAGCATGGGTCAGGACAGGTGAAATGAAGGCCCTCTCAGTAGGTCCGGATATAAGGTGTCAAAGCCTGGGGAGTCTTCCCTGAGCTCCACTCACATTTTCATGGGTGAAATATGCCCTTTAAGGCCCCAGTCTAGGTTATAAAGTATTTATCCAGGCTCCCACTTTTAAAATACACTTCCATATTTCCTTATGTGAACTCTTTACAGCCCCATGAATTTGAAATTCAGAATTTTTTGGATTTTAGAAAGGAGATAGATGAGATAGATATATCCTGAATTAATTACTATCCCCAGCAAGTTCTAAGGAAGACCTTGTTATTAAACATATTAATAGTTGTACAGTGAAAAGTATGAAAATCCACAGTGAGTGGGATAGATAAACAGTCTCAAAAGCCTCCGGGTCATTTCAGGTCATATTTTGCTGCCAAATGAGATACCAAAACACTTTCAGAGTGTTTTTGGATTTGGGACTTCTGGGTGAGGGATTGTGGTACAAAGGGCTGTGTGCTTCTGGCGCCCCGTTAATTCCTCTTAGACTGATTCTCAGCAGCAAGGGAAGGGCTGCTCTGGCTCCCTGCCTCCCGGGTTCCTCAGTGCTCCCGGGAAACCCCCAGTCCTCCCAGCTCATCTTCCAGAAGGGAATTTGGCCACCCCTGGCCTTTTTCTTAGGCTATTAGTCTAAGAAAAGACTGTTAGTCTACAGTCTTTTATTAAGTGTCTGCTATGTTCAGGGCTCCACCAGGAGACAGAAAAACAGAAGATGGGTTTATCCTTCTTTAGGTAATACTCTATCCTAGACACCTCACCTGAGCTCCCTGTCTTATTTCCAACTGCATAACACCCAGGTCAACTTAGCATTCAAAAGCAAAACGGATTATCCTTCTGCAGCCCAGAATCAAACAAAAAACAAAATCTATTACTTACGATCCTTTTCACCATCCATTAAATGGCCCAAGCTAGAATCAAACTTGCATTGTCTTTTCTTCCCACATGTAATTGCACTAAATGCCAGTGAATCGCTCACGTAGGTACCCTTCCCTCCCATCCTGGGCCTCCATTACCTCAGCGGGTTGTGTCGCCCAAGTCTCCTCTCTGTCCCTTATTTTATGCTCTCTCTTACCCACCCCTTTCTCGCCAACCTTAGTCATTTTTCAATAATAAAGTATTTTAAACATATCATTTGCTTTAAAAATCCTAATTTTTAAAAAATGTCATGAAAAATGAAGAATGGTTGAGGAACTTTCTGATTAAAGGACACTAAGACAAGAAAATGAAATGCATCACATGACCCTGGATGTAGTCCTCTACAAGAAAAAACCGGCATACTATAAAGGTCATTATTAAGACAACTGACAAAATTGGAATAGATGAAACTATTATATCAACATTAAAATTTCCTGAATTTGATAACTGTGATGTGGTTATAAAAGAGAATGTTGTCATTCTTGGAAAATATACACTGAGCTATTAAGGGGTAAAGAAATTACTCTCAGTTCAGGAAAAAAATATGTGTGTAAATACGTGTGAGTATATATGTGGGTATGTATTTGTGTGTGTTTGTATACATACACATTGAACATCTGTACCTACGTATCTATTTCCATATGTCTAAATAATATATATGTTATACAAAGAGAGAATAATGAAGTACATGTGGCAAAATAGTTTGATTGGTAAATCTGGGTAAAGAGTTCATAGGAGTTCATTGTACTATTCTTTCTGTAAGTTTGAATTATTTCAACACTCAAATATTTTAAAATTCAATTTTCAGATATTAAACTTATATTACTATTAATCCAAACAACAATCTTTATTATAACGCACACACAATTTTACCAACTTTCCACTGCCTATATAAAGAAATTTTAATCTCCTCAGCATTATGCACAGGGACTTTCTATAACCTGATCTCGGTTTCGTTTTTTCTTCTGCAGGTACTCCTTATTCTCTTAGAGCTGAAGTGCTCCCCATCCCCCCACCCCCGCATTTTGCTTCTGCTGTTCTCACCATAAGGTGTGCTCGCCATAAGGTGAGCTCTCAGTGTTCCTCCACCTTAGACCTACCTGCTTTGGGACCAAGCTCAAGAGTCACTTCCTCTGCAATGCATTACTCTACAGCTGTAAGCAGAGTTAACACTTTTCTCCAGCTATGGACTGAAAGTTTGTGCTCCCTGAAATTCTTATGTTGAAACCCTAACCCCCAACGTGATAGTATTTGGAGATTGGGACCTTCGGGAGGTAATTAGGGTCAGGAGAGCTGGGCCCTTAGAAGAAGAGACACCAGAGAGCTTGTCTCTCTGCCGTGTGAGGACACAACGAGGAGGTGACTCGCTGCAACCCCAAAAAAGAGTTCTCACCAGGAGCCCAATCTGCTGGCACCTTGATCCTGGCCTTCCTAAGCGCCTGAACAGAGAAGATACACTTGTGTTTGGTAAGCCATGCAGAGCGTGATATTCTGTCAGGGCAGCCCAAGCAGATAATGCTCCTCCTCTGTGTATCCACAGCACTTTGCTTGGGGGTAAACTATAGCAGTTAGGACTCTGTCTTATAATTGGCTGCTAATGGACCTTTCTCTCCCATTGGAGGGTGAACCCTGAGGGCAGCCGCTGTGCGCTTGATCTTTCTGTCAAATCCCTTGCATCTTTGAAGGGCCAGCTATTTCCTCCTTCAGGAAAATTCCCCTGACCAGTCATTGTGCCAGCTGTGATTTATCTTCCTCCAAACTCTCACAATGCTTGTGCCTGAATTATTTAACTGGTTACCATCGTACTGGTATTTTTCAAAATGTATTTATGTAATTTTTTTCTCAATAAGTAATGTATTACATATGTCAAAGCTGAAAAAGTAAAAAAAGTCTTGTGATTACCAACCCTTATATTCCCTGGACATCCACACATAACCTTATTCTCAACTCCATTATTTCTTCTGTGAAGCCAAGGCTGAGACTACATGACCTCTAAAGTTCCTTTCAGCCTGAAAAAACACTAAGACCTTAACACAGGAGATTTTATTTTGCTTTTAAATTTATATTTTATTTTTTAATTACGGTTTACATTCAATATTATTTTTGTATTAGTTTCAGGTGTGCAGTATAGTGGTTAGACAATCATATGCTTTACAAAGTAATCCTCCAATATTTCAAGTACCCACCTGGCATCATACATAGTTATTAGACTATTATTAACTATATTCTGTGTGCTGTACTCTACGTCCCAATGACTATTTTGTAACTACCAACCTGTACTTAATCCCTTCACCTTTTTTACCCAGCCCCCCAAGCAGTTTCCCTTCTGGCAGCCATCAGTCTGTTCTCTGTATCTATGAGTCTGTTTCTAAATTTTTATCTGTTCATTTATTTTATTCTTTAAATTCCACATATGAGTGAAATCATATGGTACTTGTCATTTTGTGACTGACTTATTTCACTTAGCATAATACCCTCTAGGCCCACTCATGCTGTTGCAAATGGTAAGATTTCATTCTTTTTTATGGCCGAGTAATATTCTATTGTATATATGGAATATTCCGCTGCCCTTTGTATCTATTCATCTATTGATGGGTACTTGAGTTGCTTTTATATCTATTGTAAATAACACTACGATGACTATAGAAGCGCACACATTCTTTCTAGCTAATGTTTTGGGCTTCTTCAGATATATACCTAGAAGTGGAATTGTGCCAGTCTGCATTCCCACCAATACTGCATGAGAGTTCCCTTTTTTCCACCTCCTTGCCAACAATTGTTATTTGTTGATTTATTGATGGTAGCCATTCTGACAGGTTTGAAGTGATATCTCATTGTGGTTTTAATTACATTTCTTTGATGGTTAGCTAACACAGAAGTTTTAAAATAAGGAGTAGCACATTGGGGTTGACACACTCTGCAATCCAACAACACCGGATTTGGAAACTCAGTTCTATCTCTTTCTATATGTCATTTCTTAATCCTGTCTTACTCTAGCCACTGCTCTAGGTCCTGGGAAGGCAGCTATAAATAATACTGCCAAGGTCCCTACCCTCATGTTGTTTTCATTCTTGTAGGAAAGACCAACAATTTAAAATATACAAATATATAAGTAAATAATGTAATTGTGGATGGTGATAATCACCTTGCAGAAATATAAAGCAAGGCAAGAGATTAATGAGGAAAGGGGATATAGAAGATATATTAAATAGTGAGTTGGGGAACACTCTCTGGGAGTTGCTACTTGAGAGAGACAAAAAAAGGCCGGACAAGATCATTACGCACCCCAGACAGAAGGCCACCTGTGTAAAGGACCAGAGGCAGGAAGGCAGATGATGAAAGCACATATTCTGAAACTTACTTTTTTCACCTGATTTAAGAGATACACTCTGATCTTATTCATCCTTTTATATAGGTGCATTTTATTCTATTATCTGCACATTCCATGATTTATTTATATGGGTTAACATATGGGTTTAACATATGGGTTGTTGCCAATCTTCTGTTGCTACGGGCAAAAAGTTACAAACATGAAACTGTCAGCACAGCCTGCTGGAATCAAACAGGATCTGAGCTGGAAACACTACTCTGTCTTTGTTTCTTTTCTTGTCTCACTCTTTACTTCTCCTCTGTTTCACTGGCTATTTTAGACACTAGGGATACAGCAGTGAACTAACCCTAGGTCCCTGTCCTCAAGAAACCTATTTTCTGATGGGCAAAAGAGACAATATGAAAGTGAACATGTACGTGAAAAGGATAGTTTTGGATTGTGACAAATGTTGTAAAACAATAAAGCAGGACAGGGCATCACATTGCTTTGTAAATAGGTTTATGGAGCACTTAGTAATTGGGTTAGAATTCATATGTTTTTGTTGGTTAGTAATAATGATTGACTCTCTTACATCCATAAATGTGAGCATCTCTTTTTCAGGATTTTAAAATTTTAATTGAAGTTGACATACGATATTATATTAGTTTCAGGTGTAAAACAGTGATTATGTTACGTTACCGAACCCAGCCAGTGGGGGTCGGGGGTTGGGGCCTAGTGTCCCCACCTTGCAGGCAAGACTCCAAAGACAGAGTTCAGTGGAAAGGAAAAAGAAATCATTTATTTAAGCATGTAATTTGAAATAAAGACAGCCAGTTTCTGCCCCCAAACCCATTTCCTGGCAAATAAGGCACACTCAGAAAAACAAACCTTACCACCCTCTGCTAGGCCAGGCTGGCCCTAGGCTACACCTGGCATTCCCTTTCCCTTTCAAAGCACCATCCCTTGGGAAAGAAGTCGGAGGCCTCTCTTCTATTTCCCAGACCTGCAGAGCCGGGGCTGACGGCAGGAACCGCAGTACCAGCTGCAGCAGCTCCGCTGTCAGGGCCCACGTGAAGCACTTGTGGGCGGAAGGCCAGCAGCTGCCAGGCAGGCTTCTCCTACTGGGGTAGGGTGCGGGGTTTGTCTCCGGCCTGCTGGCACCCCAGGTTCATCGGCCTGGGGTTCCTCCCCTTCTCCATTTTTGCACTTGCTGTGCTCCAGGCAGGCCCTGAAATGCTGCTGAGGGGTGCCAGGAACCTCCCCAGACCATGGAGTCTCCTGGGAGCCTGAGACTCCTGGGTCCAGCCAAACAGGGAAGGGGTCTGCAAAGCATGCCCTCCTATTGAAAGGCCGCCTCCATGACTTCTCCCATCCCAGAAGTGGATGGGAGGGAATGTCCCTCTCTCTAATCACCTCCTTAGCTCTAGCATCCTTCTTTTTTTTTAATAATTCAACTCCTACATATACTCCCAGTTACCAGGGTGACACACGCTTTCATAGCTCAAACCCCTCCCCCATTTCTAGGGGATTGTGTCCCCCACTATAATTAGATACTTATATACCTTACAAAATGATCATCCTGATAAGACTAATACCCATCTGACACTATACATACTTATTACAATATTATTGACTATATTCTCTAAGCTGTATTTTATATTCCCATGATTAAACCTGGAATTTGACTTCTTAATCTCTTTCACCATTTTCACCCATTCCCCCAAACCCTCTCACATCTGGAGACTATCACTTTACTGACTGTATCTATGAGTTTGTTTCTATTTTGTTTGTTTATTTATTTCATTTTTAGATTCTGCACATAAGTGAAATCATATGTCATTTGTCTTTTTCTGAGTTATTTCATTTAGCATAATACCCTTGAGTTCTGTTCATGTTGTCGCAAAAGACAAGATTTTATTCTTTTTTATGGCCAAGTGATATTCCATTGTATAAATGTACTACATCTTCTTCATCCCTTTTCTGTCAATGGACACTTGGCTACTTTACATCTTGGCTATGTAAATAATGCTACAGTAAACACAGGGGCACATGTGATCTTTCAAATTAATGTTTCAGATTTCTTCAGGTATATACCCAGAAGTTGAATCGCTGGGTCATATAATAGTTCTACTTTTAATTTTTTGAAGAAACTTCCACACTATTTTCCACAGTGGCTGCACCAATTTACAACCCCACTTAACAGTGCATAACAGTTCCCTTTTCTCCCCATGCTCACCCACACTTGTTGTTAATATGAGTATTTTAAAGCTTCACATGCAATTTTTTAGTAAATTAATTGCATGCAGAGTTGGACTAACTTATTGTTAACTCATATCCTGAATCAGAGAGAAAATTCATGGAGAAATGAATTACATATAAACTTAAGCCCTCCTAGACACAGAACAACTTTCTCACTGTTTATATTGTTTCATTTACCTTTATTTTCAAGGCTCTCAGCCACTGCCTTAATGATTTCCTTTCCCACATTTTTTTTCTGTCAATTTAATCTCTTACACTACACCAGAGTTACTGGTTTGTCTTTTTCTTTTCCACTCCATATGCTTTCATGATAAGGATAAAAGGAGATTTCGCTGTGCTATCAAAAAGCATGACTCTAACAGGGTAAATTATCTTTTTAACATAGGTTCTAGAATGTTTTGCAACATGTTTAAATTGGTTGCTGCTCTTTTCTTTACTCAATGTCAAATTTAATTATTTTTAGTCTTGAGGGTCATGGGAACAAGTTTGTACTTGCTCACTTTATATGGGTCTTGACTTTCATATTTATCTTATAACCCAAACAAATGTTAGTCATTCAAATAAAGGGTTAGAAGAATTGTTTGGACATCTCATAGGACTTTGATTCGGATAATTTATTCCAATAAAATTATTTCTCAAGGAAATATCTCCGATTGATTGCTTTCCTGATTTCTGGTCCCCTATAAGTTTTCTAAGTTCCAATTAACTCTAAAAATGTTTTAGAATACTGCTCCAGCATAAATATATTTCAGAAAATTATCACATTTTATTTATTTACAAGATAGTGCTACTTTACTTAATGGAAATTTTTAAAAAATAATTATTATTAATAGTATATTAAATTGTGTCAAAAATGCATTCTATAGTATTCTTTTACACTTTTCCTTAGCAATTGTTTACATATCCTTGGTGTAAATGGAGACCAATTGAGAGCCCCTTATGACTATTTTAATATAAAGATGCTTAAGGAGTTGGCCCAAGCTATAGGCAAGGTGAGTTCCTTTAGCATTTTATCTTATCCATGTCCTCAGGGATGCCAAGTACAAGTTGCACTTAGCAATATTTGCTTCTGATGTATGGCACCAGCAAGAGCTATTTTCAGATACAGGAAATCTGTCAAGAGGTAGGCTCCAGTCCCATTGTTCTGGTATTTGTCTTCCAGCCTCAGATTGAAATTCTTCTAGGAGAGAGTTGAGGGGGGACAGTTAGGGGTAGCCTTTAGCCTGATATGCCTCCTCTCTTGGATGTACTTGGGCAGATTCTTCCACCTCTTTGGGTATCAGTTTCCTCATTGGTAAAATAAGAGAATAGCAGATAGTACTTACTGAACATTCTGTGCCAGGTGCTGTTCCAAGCACATTACACATAAACTCTCTTTAATTTTCACAAGTCTATGAGGATGGAAGATCCAATACACACATAATCCCTCAATCCCCCTGCCCCCCATGACTTTTTCCCCATATTTCCATCTACACACACACACACACACACACATTATTTATTATGTTGCCATTTTATTGGTGTCCTTACCCTAGAGTGTAAATGTCACAAGGGCAGGAGTTTCTACCTGTTTTGTTCACTGTTATATGTCTAGAACACAGCCTAGCACTCAACAAGTATACATTGGGTGTTGAATAAATGAGATACAGAGAGATTAAACAATTTACTGATGCTCATGAAGCTAGTAAAGGAGCAGGGTTAGGAATTGATCCCAGGTTGTTTATCTCCAGAACCCAGACTCTTAAGTGCAATGTTACACTGCATTAAATTAGGCAATTAATGACTTCCAAAGCCATGCCATAATGCTGGTTTCACATCAGAATTATATCTGGTGTTAAAAAGATTCCGATGCCTGGTGCTCCCCACTCTCCCCCAATAAATACTTGGATTCCCCTTTTGTGGGCCTGGAGTCACTATATTTTGTCCTAAAATTCGCAAGTGAACTTAATTTGCACCTAAGGTGGAAAATCAGTGCTTAAAGTTTATCTCAATGAAATTCTTAACTTTATAAATCTTTGAAATTTATCCTAAACAGAGTTCAAACTGAGGCTGAAAAACAGAGGGGTAAATAGGAGACAGTAGGACCAAAACTCCTGAGTTAGGTTCATGGTGGAGTTCCTGGATCTTTCTATAAAGACTTTCCAACTAGTCCCAATGATGCAGGATTGACCTGTGACTCATAACTAGAAACTTTACTCTAAGCTGATAATGAACTAATAATAATCCACATGACTTAAAAATCAGTGGTTTAACGATTTAATGATTTAACCATCTGCCTACATGGTCTATTATCTAGAATATATTATATCATTTGCAAGGAATATAATGGTATGCAACAGCAAAGAAATAAAATTACAGTCTAATGTCCTAGTAGTAAAAGTAGCAGTAATAATGCATGTTCTGATAAAAAATATTATCACTCTTTTATTAAAAATAGTAAGTAATAATTTCTAGATTATACTTCCCTTTCGGGTATATATGTCTAACAATATATGGACAGTGTAAACATCCCCTGGGACTGTACTTTAGGAAATTGTTTCTCAGCTTTTAATTAATGAATCCTGCTCTACTTGATAACTAGGGTTTCTAAAGGTACTTTTTCTCGGTGAAGCATATCCCTTCAAGTCCTGAGGTGGTCGTTACCACGGCAATGCAATGGAACAGGGTACTGAATGACCTGAAGTAAGAGCTAGCCCAAGAAGCTTGGTATTTGGTTATGCTCGAGATGACTTCCTGACCCTAAAACTATGAATGTGTAGAAGATATTTAGCAGATGCCTGTGGAATTGATTAAGCATCCTTTTTAAAAAATATATTCTGTCCAGATACCTTAACTCATGCCAATTCAGGATTAAATATACAAGAGATTTATTGGGGGAATGTCTGTGAGAGAAAATGGGGGAAGAAAATAAAGAATCTGATCATAACCTTGTTTTACTTAAAATCCTACAGTGCTTCTTAAGGCCCTCGGAGTCCACAGAGCATCTTTAACATGACCTGTAAGGCTCTGCCCGATGTAGTACTCTTCACCTTCAGAGCCTCAACTTTGATTCTTTCCCCTTCACCTTCTTCACACAGACATGTTGGTAAACTATGAACTTCTTCAACCTGTCCCTCTCTGTCCTGTTCACAGGCCTTCGCACTTGAAGTTCAGTCCCCACATTTCCATATAGCTGAGTCCTACTCTACCTTCACATCTCAGTTTAATCATGATGTATTCTGAGTAACTATTCCTGTGTCTGTGTTAACATGCCATTAAATTGGCTCTGACTCCTGGCGACCCTATGAATGAGTCATCTCCACAGTGTCCTGTCCTCATCGGCCCTGCGCAGCTCCTGTAGACTCCTGTCTACGGCTTCTTTTATGGAGTCAGTCCATGTTGTGTCTGGCCTTCCTCTTTTCCTTCTGCCTTCTATTTTTACCAGTGTTATTGTCTTTTCCAAGGAACACTGCCTTCTTATGTTGTTCCTGAAGTAAGACAGCTTCAGTTTTGTCATTTTTGCATCCAGCATTGCTTTAGGCTTCATTTAGTCTAGGACCCAGTAGTTTGCCTTTCTAGTGGTCCAGGGTATCTCCAGTAAAAGTGCTGCTACGGTATGAACTCAGCAGTCAACAGGTCCCCCTCCCACTCCTTACCTCCAGCCCTTAAAGGGATTTTTTTATTCTCATACCCAGGAAACACAGGTCCTAAAGCCATGTTTGTTGTTCATCTTTCCCACTAATTCCACTACCATTTTGATGTGACTCTGCTTATATCTTATTTAATAACCTTGCCAGATTTCCCCAAGTCTTTGGCCAAGGCATACGTAACAGCAGGCACAACCAGGGAGGTGAAGACATTTTGCCTGTTTTCCTTCGTTGTCTTTCACAGCTAAGAAGGGGCGACCTGATGGGGTTTGGCAGTGGCAAGAACATGAGCCTGGGAGTCACACTCAGTTTGTAATCCCAGCTTAATTCCTTAATATCTGTTTGAATTGACTCTGTGAGTTTCCCTTCTTCATCGGCCCAAAGGGCAGGGAAATCATGGTCAACTTGGAAGAACAGGGTGGTTACAGGTTATGTAGCTTTCGAAACTTTACAAGATTTTCCAGAGGACTGATGACTATATTGATGATTATGATCTAGATGATGATGATGATTATATATATATATCTCTCACAAAGAGAGCGCAGCTTTGTTGGACATGACAGTAGACAACTCCAAGTGACCCTGAGGTCATTATCCTTTCCTCTACGCCTCCATCTTTCCACCTGCCCCCACCCCCATTTATACCTCAGTCAGCCTGTGTTAGCTCAAGGAAAGAACAGGCTGATAATCTGATTACGTCCTTCCATTGCATAGATATTCACTGCCCTCCTTAGCCATCCCTATCAATGGGTGGAGCATTACAGGGTCAGGGTCTCGCTCTTCTTAGGGTGCATGCAGTTCATGTCTGTCTGACCTAAATTGTGGATAATGAAGAGTCAGGCAATTGTGTGCACTCTGCCACTCGTCTCCTTTTCAATTTTCTCTCCGTTTATCCCATTTCATGTTTGTACTGCGAGGTACTAAAAATAAGTGCTTATGACCCCTTTGCATGACAATTGGAGACTAAGTAGGGACATATGCCACCTATTCCAGTCTTTTGTATTTTTGGAAACAGCAGAGTTTAACTGTTCTACCTACAATGGGAAACAACCCTCCTAGGGTGACCAGTCACCCGAAAGGCTAGGACCAGGTGTTTGCCAGCCCAGGACCATGTTTGGTGGCATCAGAGGAATCCTTCAGACACCGAAGCTCTCAAACCCCTAAGGTACTGGAAAGAGGTAGATTTTCTGCAAAAGGAAACCCCAGAAGCATGAGACTGCTTGTTGCCTGGACTTTACAAACTCTCAGGGCCTCACTCTCAGACATTGTTCTAGCAAGTCTAGGGTGAGGCCAGACATGTTTTTGAAAATGTCCCTCACAAGCTCTGATGTGTCCTCCTGCATGAGGACTGCTGTAATATGTCATTTCCAAAGTCCCATCAGCTCCTTAATCCTAGGGACAGGTTTAATTGTATACATATGGGTTCACTCCCTTTTTCTATTAGAGGCATTGTATAAAATGATTTATCTGTACCTTCTACCCTGCCTTCATCCTTGAATTTCTTGTACCTCCCATCATTTTTCACAGAATCTAAAGCCCTGAATGGCAACTGGAGTCGGTAGGCAGTCTCCTGTAAAGTTCAGATATTTAGTTCAAACGACTTCTGTTTGTCACACTCTGATGCTCTGAGGCAAGTGGCATGATTTCTTTTGACACTCTAAAAGACCCCATTAAGACCACTGCTCCCTGTTTTGCTCCTGTCTGCCATCTCAAATGCACAACCCATTTATGATTTGCTGTCTGGCTTATAGCACACATGCATATATATTCTCCTGGCCCATCACCACTGTAACCTGGAGAGAAGCTTCATCCTGGAAGAACTGAGAAACTGAGAGGAGGAGAAGGCGAGAAGCCTGAGGAGTAAGAGCCTCTGTAGAGAAGGAAGGAAAATCTGAAGTAAAAGTTCCTTTCGGTTCTTTCTTTAAAAGAAAAACTTTTATGTTTGAAATATTTTAGGGGCTGCTTATACCAAAAGTGTAAAATCTTTTGGCAGTTACTGTGATCTTCATGCCAGGTTCTCTCTTTAGATCTTGCTGATAATATGTAAATGATGCCATCATAACTCTGTTTGAAAATCTGTTTTCATCGCTACGTACTTTCACCCAGCGCTGTGGCACCGTGGGAGTCTCCTGGTTGATGCGGAGGTGGCCAGGTCCTGACTGACTACAGTCACGCACCCAGTCTCGTGCTTGGCCAAGAAAATAGTTAGGATCTCTCCTCATTTGTCAAATGTAGAGACATTGAGGGCTCCCTGAAACTTAATGCTAAACCACACAGCATGAATTAGGGTGAAGGCCTTGTGGAAAAAAAAGTACAATGTATCAAAATTTAAGCGGGGGAAGAGTGCATAAGAGCAAAAATGAAGTGGAAAAATTCCTAGAGAGACGAGAAAAATAAATAATATTTTCCCAAATTCGTTCTGGTGGAACATTCTATAAAGAAGGAAAAGCCCAAATCAAAGCCTAACCCTACATAGACTTTGAAAAATGATTAGTCATGCAGTTAGATTTTCATGAAGTTTCACATTTACTAAACTTTAGCTTTGATGTGGGGGTCATTTGTGTGATCTTCAAATGCGAGCCTTCTACATAACTCCAGGAAAAACAGATGGGCTTCCTCTATAGGGACACGGGGAGATTCTAATGGGGTTTGCAGCGTTAGTAGTAAGGAAAGGAAAGAAAAGTTAGAGGCAAGAGAAGTTAGAGGAAAGAAAAGTTATTTCTCCATCTGGTATACTGTCATCCTTCTCCTGAACACCCCTGTGTTTCTCAGCTAGTGAGCGACACAGCACATCACAAAGAGTAAGCTATTGGCCCTTAGGTACAGAAAGAGGTGAGTCAAAGACTTTATTTCCTCATAGAAGATTAAAATAAATACCCTGTGGATTTTTTCCTCTTAGATCACAGAGTGAAAAATTAGTAAGAGAGGGTTAGAATAAATTTTTGAGCTCCCAAAGGTGACCTAGGGAGGCCATAACTCACCCTGAGCTGTCTCATGATGTTGAGGTTCCAGAAATGTGGAGTTTGAGGAAGATGGATGTTCTTGTCAGGGTCTTGGGCACATGATTTGCTAGGAGAACCGTAAGTGGTGTCCAGGGGATTACATGGAATTTGGAGTTAAAACCTTGAAAACATTTTCATGATACTTGATTCCAAAATGCTCCTGGTGAATATTTCCATTTGTTGTCAGGGGGCCCAGTATTGGTATATGCTTCCTACCTCATTGGTTATTTTACATATTAAAAAAAAAAAGCCTTGTTTCTGTTGTCTTGTTTTATCTGCCTAATTTTGAGGGCAGTTGAAACCATTGTGTGTGCTCCAGAAAGCATGTTCTTCCCTGAGTAAATTTAGATACACAACTGCTAAACATCAGACTCTGGATTGCCACTTTTGCTGCTTTTAGTACAGGTTCAGGTCTTTCCTCTGCACTCTCACTCCCACCACACAGGCCAGAGCAGCACACCAAAGCCTGTAGCCCAGAAGGCATCAGAGTTCAGATTCTTTCCTGCTTCCCTGTAGAGGAGTCGAGGATACAAACATCCTCAATTGCTGTAGCAGGAGGGAACATCAGTCCAACAGAACTAAACAGGAAGCACCAAATGGACAATTCTTCTATTTATTTTGTGACTAATAAGGCAGACAGAGTTTGGTTCTCCCAACCAAATTTGTCAATGAGGCATGGAAAACACCTTATAAAAGCCTTATTAGGTGTAGTCATTTCAGTTAGTTTAAACTCTGCAAAAAGATTTAACACTGTTTTTCCAGTTATTTTACTTACTACAGTTTATGCAATACTACATTCTTAGGGTGTTGGAATTTTACCATATCTTAAGTTATTTTTTAAGCTGTGAACCAGAAACTTAACATTTGCTGCAGTCTATTGAGATTCACATTACGATTCACTTAGACTTTAATTAAATCTCTCAGCTATTTCCTCTCCAAGTCCAGGGGGATGTGTATCTATTGAGCAGAGTACTTTTACCTCCCTTTAATTTATGACAGGACGCTACTAGTGTCAGATACAGCCAGGAAATACCTCAAGCGGTACTTCAGAGGTTTGTTTGCCTTACCAAAATTTCGGTCTTGTTCTATCAGTTTGTTATCCACCCCATTGCCTCAGAGTAAGTTGTGTTACTCACTGTCATTGAAGGCAGATAAGCAAAAATGAGGCACAGTATAATAATTTAAACCAGCCTAGTGAAGAAGCAAAAGGGAATGTAATTGGTATTTTTTATGAATATTTCCACAAATAGATCAATGAGCCACATTATTCTCATAATTATTTGGAATTGTTTGGTTCCAGAAGACTATTTGGCCTGCTGTTAAAAGGAAATGAATGTTTCTTTTCAGCTTCCTTCGTTATTTTTCTCATCCAGCCAAGGGTGCACCACTGGTAGGAGTGGCCCACCCCTCAGATAGGCAATAAGGGAGAGCTTTGTGCGTAGAAACTTTTAAAGAAATGAAATGAAATAATAATAAATGCTAGTCTGTTTTTATTATCTAAGCAATACCAGTGATACTTACCCCTCTCTGAAAAAAAAAAAAAACACCTTTCTTTTGTTTGTGTATGTTCTAAACCACTGTTGAAGTTACTGAAATTTAATAATATACTATATGTAAGCTAAAAACTACCATGTTTTTAAAGACTTATTATCTAATAAACATTGCAGTCTATGTGGAACTAGACTTACTACACTGCCCCTGCACTAGACTTACTACACATGTTTATTTCAAGAACAGGCAGCCAAGTTCTGTTTCTTCATTTTCACAATCACTGTGCTATAATCGTTTATTTTGAATTTATGTTGAAATACAAGATTCCATACTTCTACAGAGATTGGAGATATGAACCAAGCCTGCAGCAAGCTCAAATAATTTACAACCATTATAAACTATGGAGAATTTTACCAAATATAATAGAAATTTATGATGAATTTTCTGGTGAAGGTTTTTTAGTGGAAAAGTTTCAACTGCAGAAACATTTAAAAGCTGGTTAGAACTGATTGCAAAGAACAAAGATATGGATGGTATTGCAATTTCTGGAATTTACAGTTAAATGGGATTTTTATGAATTCCAAATAAACTTATTATTACTTTAAAGCTTTCTTATTTGTATATCTGGGTTTTTTTTCATGTAAAAGAAACATTTGAAATGAAAATAAGTAAAAAGTGTCCTTCAATCAACTGTGAGTGAAGGTAGACATGTCTCCATATCCTGATTCTATCAACCATGAATAAGTGAAGACCAATTTGACAAAACCCTTGACAAATTTGTAGAAGTGAAGGCTCAAAGCCGGAAACTGCAATGGTATTATTCATCACCATGGCAAATCAATACGTAGGTATAAATATTTTTCTAAAAACACATCAATGTACTTAAAAAGTTTTAAAACTTTCTGGGGTTTTTTGTTTTGTTTTTGCATCGTACTAATTTTTACTAGCATTATTGTATATGCAAAATTTAGTAATGAAAATTGTCACTGCATTTCTTTTCTGGACATAAAACTTGTTATTTGTTTCATTTCATGATCATTACAGAAAACACTTTTGTCAGACAGAGGAAAAAGGTGTTAAAAATTGTCCCTTTCAGGTGTCAGGTATAGTAGGCATGCCATTGCAGCCATCTTTTCATTTTAACTCAAAACAGGACGTGTTCTCAGTCTTTTTAGTACCACAATTATGCTTTTGCAAATTATGTTCCAAAGCAATTCATTTTGATAAAGTGAACTCTTAATAACCAAGAAATAGAAAGAACCACCCTTAAATACAAAGCTCTCATCCACCATAGATTTTGATAATAGTTACATTTCTAATAAATCTATGTTTTATGTCTTAACCATTTTATGTAAGCTTAGAAGGATAAAAATAATACAAAAATTCAGCCTCCTGAAATTTCAACATGAAAAAACAGAAATTATGAATATCTCATAACAACTAAAAATACTTGAATCTCTAATTTAAAACCTTCCACTACAAGTACAAATAGTTTCATTTTTTAACTCTAGCAAATGTTTAAGGAATAAATATCTTTATGCCTTTTCAGAAAACAGAAAAACAGGGAACACTATCCAACTTAATTTTTGAGGCCAGCATAACCTTCGTATCAAAACATAAACAGGAAATTATGAGGGAAAAGTTTCTGGGCAACCTCAATCGTGGACGTAGATACCAAAATTCTTAATGTCAGCTCACCAAACAACATGTGCAAATGGTAATATGTCACAAATAAGTTGAGTCTGTTGTAACTATGCCAAGTTAGTTTAACATTAGAAAACCGATTAGTAGAATTTACCATGTTAACAGAATAAAGGGAAAAGTTAAATGATCATCTTACTAGAAAAGCAGTTAATTAAAGTCAGCATTTGTTTGTGATTAAAATACATCTTTTGGCAAACTAAGAATAGAGGAGAATTTCTTTACTCTTACAAGAGTTATCTACAAAACACCAATAGCAGATTCCATAGAAATATCAAAAGCTTTCCTCCTGAGATCAGGATTAAATAAACATTAGAACTACCACTACTGCCAGTCATCCCACTGCTACTTTGGTACCTTCCAGCAGAATTAAAGCCAAATCACGTTCTGAAAGATAAAGGATTCTACTTCGTTTTCCATTTGAAGTTATTCACAAACAATTCCACTTTCTGTTTGCTCTCTCAATTCACACACTGCTTGAGTTTCACAAACTGTACTCAGAGAGGAAGTCTCTCTTTGCTGATAGTATTGTTTTTTCTCTTCTATGTGCACTCAATAAATCATAAACATCTCTCTGAGAATTATGGTCAGCACATGAATGTCCCTGCTGTACAGTTGTATTTAGATGTCAACTCCTTTGGAATCCAGGAAGATTTTTATTTTGGTTATATTTAATAATAAACAAACTTCTCTTTTATAGAAGAAAAATCCAAAAATACATATCTTGTAGTACATTAACAGAAAATATATTCCTGTTGAAAAGGTTTGTGATGACCTAGACTGAATCTAAACAGTTGAAATGGAGAATAATATACAAGCTTACAAGATGCTATTGTAAATAAGATCATAGACTTAATTTTAGGTCAAGTCTTGCTCATCTGAATGGTTAGTTATACTTTCTAAAAGTTGTGTTAAAAATTAAGAGGTGTTATTTTACCCTGGCTGTTGTGGCTCAGTTGGTTGGGCGTCATCCTGCAAACTGAAAGATTGTGGGTTTGATTCCCAGTCAGGGCACATGCAAGAGGCAGTCAGTTGGTGTTTCTCTCTTGCACCGAAGTTTCTCTCCCTCTCTCTCACTCCTTACCTTCCCCACTCTCTAGAATCAATAAAGAAAATAAAGAAACATTATTTTAAAACTAATATTATATTGCCACCTACCCGAGTGGCATGTAAGCTGCTTTACGTGCTTTCATGTTTTAGAGAAAAAATACCATCAATTTCTATTAGTACAATTATATTGTGCTCAAAATATTTGACTATGTATTTTAGACTGAGTTCATAGTCTTTGTTGTAAAAATATTAATGACTATGATACATAGATACATAGTAATATTTATGACTATAATGAGAATAGCTAGTGATAGTGATTCACTGATAACAACAATGCTTACCTTCCAGCTTCTTAATACAAAAGCCCTATGAGTTGCAAATACTGTCATTACCCCTATTATACAGATAAGGAAACTGGCACAGACAATAAATGTGTTCAACATCACGCTGCTGATAAACGGTAGAGCTGGTATATAAATTTAAATAATCTGACTCCAGAAACCTTGCTCCTCATTGTCATGCTATAGTACCTCATATATATCAGGAAAATATATAGAAAAACAGTTGTTTTGTGTAGCATTTACTTTAGCTAAATTTTGCAATAGTATCATTATTCATCATTTAAATTTAGAAAGCCCTAATTGCAGAATAAACCAGGATAAAATGAAAAACATTGATATTACTAGTGATTACTAGAGTCTTAAGGTCAAATAGAGGTTGAAGATTTAGAAAAATTATGTTTTGATGAAGTATGAGATTTCAGATATATCATAGTAATTTGGTCTTACATACTTCTTAATGACTATTAGTAGCAAAAATGTCCTGTGTGATTTTTTTTTAAATGGCTCTGAGAACATTGAATATAAGTCTGCTCTGATTTATTTAGACTTTTTATTCCTGCATTCAGTAATGCCTTTGGCAGTTTGTGGGAACACTGTGAAATTTACTAAGACAATAAAGATTACACCTTCAGCAACTGCAACAGTAATTTTACAATATAGGTTTTCCCGCACTATCCAAAAGTAGTGTTCCTATGAAAACTTTCATAAGACAAAATAGCATAAAACAAAGAGTATCCCCACTCTCTGAAAGTTTGCATTACTCCATTTCACTTTTAGAAAAGACTTATGTTGTGTCCATTCTCACTAAATGAATGAAATCTGAAGACAATTTTTGCTTTTATCAAAAAAGCCATTACCAGACTAATGTACTTCTTTTGTAAAAGCAAAGTGGCATAATGCGAACTTTTGGAAAGCAGGGGACACATGTACATTGATTCTGTCAGGTAAGAGAAACGACAATAACCACACATAATAAACTTCATTAGTTCTTGCACATAACAAGAGCTTTGTTATTCTTCACATCTTTGGCATCCCAATTAACTGTCCTTCTCTTAGTTCCATTTATCTTTAATTAACAGGCATCCTTTTATAGTAAAACATTTTAAGTTCAAGTTTTATGAATTTAGAGTTCATTATAAATCATAGAATACCCCAAAGATTACTTTTGGCATAAGTACAGAGATTAAAAGGCATAGCTAAACAATTTGACCCATACCTAACCAACATTTGCATAGTTTTTGTTACCTAATTTGCAAAACCCAGGTCGCTTATTCCATTCACAAAGCTGTAGAGTGATAGAAAGCTTTTCCAGTTTCCTAGCAAAGCACTTGTACAGGCAACAGCATGTTTATAAAAGCAGCTGCATGCCAGTTAATCAAGATTCTTCAGCTTCCTATTTTCAAGGGCCCCTGGACCTCTGAGGGCTTGCCCAAATATCCTTGCTCAGGTCAGTCTGGAAGGACAAGTTTCTCTATGGTTCCAAACAACAAAACTGAATATTCCAGAAACAGTTGCTCTAATCTTTGTTATATTTATCTCACTGCGCCCTGTGCTAGAAGCTCTGTTCATCTGTATCCATTTACTAGTAACATGCTCCTGTTCAGTAGATGAATTAGTTTGTCTTCTTGTCTGTAAATGGTTGAAAAAGTCCAGGGTGGGTCCTCCCTTCCAGCCCTGTGCATCTGCACACCATATTCCGTGGCCGTGTGTCCTGAACTTTTCATCTCCTGTAGCTGATGTGGCCACTCTACCGCTTCCAAGAACTTACATAATGTTAAATCTTAGAACATCTACAAGTTGTCAGGAAATGTACCCATGCACAAGTCATAACCTTTTCCCCCATTTTCCCTTTCTCTTTCTTTAAACTTTATGGTTTATTGCAGTTGAATTAAAAAAATTCTACAATGTTTTTTTTTCACAATTGGAATTTGGGGTTGGTGAAGGGAAGTGGTAAATACACTTTAGAATGGAATGTTCTGCTAACGAATTCAGATTTTATTTTTTCTAGCCATGGGAAACTATGGCTCAATTTTGTTGTTTTAACAGGGAGTGAAATCATTAGACCTATAATTTAGGAATATCAATCTGACTATGATGTTTTGGATGGATTAAAGAGAGAAGAGAACAGAGTCATGAAAGCCAGTTATTGCTGTCAGATACATCTTTGGTGAGAAAATAATGAAATCCTGGACTAAGGAAGTAGCAGAGGACATGAATAGGAAGGAAGAAATTGTCAGTAAAATTGGAGAACTTAGCAATTGAGTGAAATTGGGGGTGAAGGAAAGTCAAAGGTAACTGAAGTCGCAGATTTGCCGTTTGCCTACTCTTAGTGTTAATGGTATTTCAGAAATGCGGAACAGCAGAAGAATCTCTATTCTGCACTTAAGAGGCCAGTAAAATATGCAAGAGGTCTTTCATTGGGCAATGGAAGTACAGAAGCAATGTTATAAAATTTGAAAGTTTCTTTACTGATAGTCTGAGAAAACAGATAGAATTTACATGTGTGAGTGTGTAGTACAGAAAGATAAGAGTTGCATGGGATTTTAAAATGCACTCACGGAGAAGAAAAGGATTGAAAGAGAAAAATATACGAGGGCCGCATAGTCAGGGATGCTTAAGGGAACCAGGAGAGTACAATCACAAAAAGCCAGGGAAGAGATTTCACACAGGAGGGTTGTCTATCTGGGGTTTGTTGAGCCTCTTAAATATGCAGATTAATGTTTTTAATCATATTTGATAAATTTTCAGTTTTTATTTTTTCAATTTTTTTTCAGTCCTCTTCTTACTCTTCTCTCCTTGTGAAACTCCATCACATGGATGTTGGGTACAGTTGCTGTTGTCCAACAGCTCTCTCTTCTTCAGCTTGATCTGTCTTAATACTCACTGATTTCTTTCCTTCCGCCGTCTTGAATCTGCTATTGAGTCATTCTAGTGAATTTTTATTTCAGTTCTCAAATTGAAAATATGCATTTGCTTTTTCTAGTTTGTTTCGCCTTACTAAAAATTTCTATTTGTTTATTCATTGCTGTCATATTTTCCTTTAATTTTTAAATACGGTTTACCTTAGTTCTTTGAAATAAATAGCTGCCTTTAAAATAAGTGCTTTGACAAAAACTCATAAACACAGACAACAATATGGTGATTATCAGAAGGAAAGAAGCATGGGGGAGGTAGAAGTGGGTACAGGAGAAATAAATGGTGACGGGGTGTATAATAGAAATGTACATTCGAAACCTATGTAATTTTATTAACCAGTGTCACCCCATTGAATTCAATAAAATTTTTTTAAAAGTGCTTTGTATTTTCTTGTCTATAAATTCCAACTTTGGAGACAACCAGAGATTATTTGTATTGACTGCTTTATTTCCTGAATATGGGTCACATATTCTTGTTTCTTTGCACATTTTATAATTATTTCATTGAAAATAGGACATATCAGATAATATTGTAATGAGTCTGGATTTTGATTTTTTTTATTTCTGAAAGTTATTGTTGTTGCTAATTTTTGTTTGTTTAATAACTTGCCTGGGCTAAATTTGTAAAATTTTTCTCCCCTGCCTCTCGCATGTGCTCATGTCTCTGCTCAGTTAAAAATACATATATAGATGTAGATGTATGTGTGTATGTGTATATATATGGATATACATATATAATATATCATATGTATACCTATATATCTACTTAAGCTAAGCAGTTATATATACATGTATCTCTGTATATCAGTGTATATGCATATGTGTGTGTATATATATTACATATATATATATAAAACATATATATTACATCAACACACATGCACACACAGCTGTTTTTATTTCTAAGCCTGCTTTCCTAAGACCATATGGCTTAGAGATTGGACAGAGGTTGTGTTCAACACCTTGAGCCAGTTAAGGTTTCTGTTGTCTGCCAATAAATCTCTGTGTGGGTAGGGGAGCTCATTCAAAGTTAAGACTGTTTTCAAGGGTGGTCAAGCTCCGACTTTTACTTTCCACTGGGCCTCTTCTTATCTCCTGTGGGCATGCACACAGCTCCAGAATTGGCCAGGAATGGGTGACTAGCTCTGGTTCTCTCTGGTCTCCCCATATATATGGGCAGGAATATGCTTCAGCCATGACCACAAACCCAGAGTAGTAGTACTGTTGGCTCTCTCTGTTTCCCTGCCTAAAAGATCATCATTTCCACAAAAACAAAAATGCTGCTAAGAGTGGTTGTCTCCCATGACTCCAAACTGAGTGACCTCATACTTACTATGACAGAGAAGTTGCTAGTGGTCATAGCCTGCTCTGCTTCTACCAAACCTCTGTCTATATAGGCTGGGGCAGAAGGCTGGGGTTGGGGGTGCAGAGAGGGGAGGCAGAGTGGAGGAGGAGTGTGAGGTGGGAGTTGCTGCCCTCCACCAGAATGTCACAGGTTCTCATTGATTTTTTTTTTTTTTTGGTTCTGAACAAAGTTGTTTTATTTTTAAGTATTTTTAAAATTTTATTTTTATTAATATTCTCATTAATTTTATTCAAAGTTCATCAGTTTTTCAAACCTAAACACTTCTTAGATTGCTGTATGCCTTTGGTTAATTTTCAGAATTGCAGAAATGATTGTTTTCATCAATTTTATCCAGGTTTACTGTTGCTTTTTGGAGAGAGAATTTGTCAGTCTCCTCTCTTGGCCATAATCAGAAATTCCACACCTATTTATTGTTTTTAAAAAGTGGATTATATATTAATTCTGTTTCATGTTAACATGCATCAAATATTTTCAGAATACTTAAGTGTACTTCTCCCTGTTACAAAGCTTAGGATTCTGACTTTGTAACTTTAAGAGACTAAGTAAACCTAGTCTTAGTTTCATTTTCAAATTTTATACTTTAATTTTTTTCTATTTTAAGGTGATTTATGTATCATAAAATAATAGGATAATAAGGAAATTGAAAAGTAATCAGGCCATTTCAAATGCCTTAATTAAAACTATTTGAAGATATGGTTGAGAAATTGTAAGAATGCCAATGTAGTATCAATCTACATTATTCCAGGACTTACCTGCTTACAGAGTAGAAACCATCTGCTTTGCTAACTCCTCTAGCAATAAAATTTATTTAAATAAGCATAATTACTTCAAAAGTCTTTCTTCTGACAAAGGATCTTGCACCTTTCCTTTTCAAATCAATAAGCTTATTTCAGAAAACCCTGGGTAAATCAGTCTGAAAACCACATTGAGAACTTTGAGGGTCTTGAACTTCCATTCAGTTTACGTTTGGGATTAAATAGGACCCTCATTAGCCCATTACCATATAAAAATCCATCACACAGTTATCTGTTTTTTGAGGGGGCAAAGAACCCAGTCAGGCATTGCGTTGTATTCAATTGGTGATTAGATATTTAAGATTATTTCTTAAACGACAATGTACATGGCTCTCTAAATATTGGGCATGGCCCCACTGTTGTGATGGTATTCTCAAAGAAGAGTTGTGATCCACACATATATTTTCACTAAACATGTAGACTACTATATAATCTGCCTCCAAGTAAGGAAAAAACAAAACAAAACTAGGGCAATATATGGGTGTTTCCAATGACTTTAGACATGATGAAGATAGACTATTTTATTGTATAGAGATTTCCCTGGCATGTCTTCCTTTCAGAAAAAAATAAGTCCTGAAAGTTCTTCTGTTTCATGAAACACTCCAGTCTCTGTTCTGCATTATATTACTTGACATAGAATTACAGTCCTAGAAAGGAATGTTTGTTCATTTGTCACAAACTACTTAAATTGGTTAATATTATTGATATTATAGTTTGCTTTTAGAGTGTTTAGTAGAACATTTGTTGCTATTAAGCACAAATTTGATCCTTTGTCTACCTTTCTCTTTTGTTCCAAATAGTGAACTCCATTAATAACTCTTCTACAGCAGAGATGTGAGTGTTTTCCCCTTGGTGAATTCCCAGCCTCATGAATCCACAGTTTCAGAACACTTATTTTAACAGAACAGTCATCTGATCTCAGTTTGGCTATCCCATACCCAGTTCTCCTGGCAGCAACAAAATAACCTCTGCTGGTACCTATGAAGGAAAACAAAGGGTCTGTTTTGAGTATGGTAGAAGATAAAAAATAAATCTGATACTTCATTTCATATATTAAAACTTTTACTTTTTATTTTAAGAAAAGTGCTAATAAGTTGGTAACTTATTAACTTTTTTTTTTTTGAGAGAGAGAGAAGCATCAATTTGTTGTTCCACTTATTTATGCATCCATTGGTTGATTCTTATATGTGCCCTGACCAGGGATTGAACCCACAACCTTGGCATATGGGGACAGCACTCCAACAAACCGAGCTACCAGGCCAGAGCAGCAACCTGTTAGCATTTAAATTCCTAGCAACCATTGTGATAGCTGATTATAATATTATATTTTTGATTAAATATTATACAACCATATTCTATTATATTCTGTTATAATGATGTTTATTTATTAATAAATTCATTATGTTTATCTCATGATAAAATAACTACATATATACTAAAATTTTTAATAATGTTCTACAGAAAAAAAAGAATGAGAATTATTGACCATCTTGGATCATATTTCATGAGTCCACAATCCTCAAGTATATAATTTTAGAAAGTCAAGTTTATCAATTTAATTCAAATGATTAGTCTTTACTATTTAGAATAGTCTTCTCTGCCATCCAATGCACTCCAGTTTTAATCTCAGGGCATTTAGGAATTTGAGCTTTGTAATCAGAAAGCTCTCAGGTGAGTTATGAATGGAGACAAAGGTCTTAAGGAATGTTCTTCCCAGCTTGGGTAGAACCTGGATAGCTAGCTGTCTCTTACATTTTATTAGACACCTTTCTAGTGACTGCAGTCCTCCCATCCCAGAGTGCTATTTTTTAGTTTATGAGAACTTCAAGCCTCTTCATTAAATCCTGAGTAATTGTATGTAACCTCCTTGCTTGCACTTAGTTTCCACTGAACTATAACCAAAGCTCATTTCAGTCTCTGCACATCACCTGGGAAAAGTGAAAATCTCCAAACCTTAATTCTGTCTAGAAATATGTAAAATGAAAGGATCAAACTAGATGTTTAGCTGTGACAGGTCATGATTTCAGGTGTTTATACACTCTAGGAATCAGTTTCAATATGAGGTGGTGCCTTGTTGAGTGTTTCTTTAAGCAAATCAACTATTATCTATCTACATGTAGCTTCCTTGGCAAAACCAATTGTTGCAGATCTTCACCTGTACTGTTACTATGTCTAAGGATCAATTCAACTAAAATGGCCAGTCATAGCTATTTCTGCCCCCAATCACAAGGGTTCCCAAGACATAGGACTGCCTCAAATGATGAAGCACCTGCCTTAGAAAATCTGTCAGTATGGGGTTGAACTGGCATGGGTCATTAATTCTAAATTCTAGACTCTGCATGGAGGTAGGTGTGTTTGGAATGGCAGTTCTGAAAGGTAAAGGGATTTAAAATCCACAGGATCAGTGCGGGGTGGAGCAGAGGTCAGTAGCTCTTGAACTCGGTAGTAAACATCAAGGAAATGAAAAATAAAATGCAGGAACTTTGGGATGCTTTGAGCACACCTCAAACTACCACAGACTCAGATGTTTGTGTTACAGAAGTAATAAGGCCAAGCAGAAAACATTAGTCAGGTCTGGGACTCTACTCATTCCAATAATATGCCTGGCAGAGAAGTCACTGCTTGGTTTGTAACGCAGCCTTAGGGCAAGTCTGGGCGAGCTCTGAGTAGGCAAAAAATTGGCTCCCCAAAATTGATCTGTTTGCCAACCCAGTCTACACACATGCCCTGCACATGGAATCTTTCTTTCCCCCTTCCTTTCCTCTCTGTCCCTTTTTTCTTCCTCTCTCCCTCCCCGCTGCTGCTGTCTTTTCTGTCTTCTCTTTCTTTGCCAGAATGATTTGTGGGAATATGGAATGTGTTTGTCAGACAAGTCCATCAGGGACGGTTAAGAGCGAGACAGAGGAGTGAGTATTGTAGTCATCGTAAGTGCTTGAGCTTCCCTACCAACTAATTCTTTTATGTTAGCTAAGTACTAAAATCAGAGTTTTTACTAAGTTATACTTCAAATAGGCATGGGAGTCAGTGTGCTTGTGTCTATGTGGGCATATGGAAGTGTACATGTGTGTGGGTCTCTGTCTGTAAACACTGGTGGATATTTCTCCAAATGAATTGATGATGACCTCTAATTTGTGGCTTAGAGAAGGAACTTTGTGTTCTACTTTTTCCTCTAGAGAAATGAAAAGGCTGCGAAGGGTGGTGGTGACACAGCATCATGCATGTGTCTGTGAGTATGTAAGTGTTAGGTAATATTGGGTGGAAAATTTAGAAATATTTTCCTTTGTAATATTCCCAATAAATGTGTTACATTATGGACAGTTAGAGGGAATAAATATGGTTTTCATAAGGGCCTTCTTATTTTCCAGAAAATCTCGTAAATTTTTATCAGTAAGGTCTTTTAATAGACTTTGTTTCAATAATCATAGTAGCTATCTCTGAGCATTTATTCTGCTTGTCATTGTGTCCAACATTTTACATTCCTTATGTTTCATGCTCATAACCTCACAAGATGGGCACTAACATCCCCAGAAAGCTGAGATTTGGGGAGGCTAAGCAATTTAGGTGTGAGGTTATAGGACAAATAAATTGTATAGCTGTTACTTGAACATAGATCTGACTATCTCTAGCCATTGGACACTTACAATTATGATATAAAGGGACTCAGATAGAGGGGCTTATTTCAAGCTTTTTAAAAGGAGAGCTTGTCTATATAGATGGCTGCTTTTTGTGATTTTAACGACCGACCTAAGTATATGGTAATTATTACTTTAGGTTTAATAAAACCTCAGTGTCAATCTAAATGTAATCGTGTACCATGTGCTGAGATTTGCAGACATGGTTTTGGAGTAGATGTAAGTGGCCTTCAGAGTCTGAGTCACAAGGGTCACCTGCTTTTAAAGAATGATGTAGCGTGGCTTTCTAGGATTTAAGACTTCAGATAGCTTCCAAATGTATACTTCCAAATATACACTCAATATGTAGCAAAATTTAGAGGAAATGTCTCCTTAAATATAGTTCTTCTTTTAAAGAGAATAAAGATAATATTTATGGCATACTACACAGGAACAGGGAGAATCTCTTTTCTTGTATTTGTCATTGCGGGATGAGGTGAGAATTGGGGATTATTAAGTAAATCTTGACCCAGACTATTTAAATTTAAAGATGAAAATCCTTTAAAAATTTTTAAGGAGGTTGCATAATGGTAAGTAATGCTTGTTGAAAGTTTGTTGTGTGCGGTGTGCTGCTTGGGTCTTAGACAACATAACCTCGTGGAGGTATTGGAACTGCTCTGGGGATCAGACATTGTTCCCCAAAGGGCTATAGCCCTTCTCGTAGCAAGGAGCAGTTTCCCCTTCAGTGCTCTCTCAAAAGAGGTGGTTTATTTTAAGAAAGAGTAGATAGAAGGTTTGTATAATAAGGGAACCAGGAAACTAAGGGACTACATTGTCCAATAAGACCTCGCAAAAACTTCAGTTAGGACTTTCTCAGAATGTGAAGAAGCTCAAGAAACTCTTTCCACCTCAGGGAGGGGAATATTTTTTTTTGGGTGCATATGTATTTATGATTGTTGTATTTTCTTGATAAATTGACCCCTTTATCATTATATAATAGGGTTCTTTTTCTTTTGTTACCACATTTAGCTTAAAGCCTGTTTTTTTTTCTGATGTAAGTATAGCTACCATTGCTTTATTGGTTTAAAGTGGAATATGTTTTTACCTCCCTTAACTTTAAGCCTATGTATCCTTAAAACTGAAGTGAGGCTCTTGTAGACAGCAGATAGTTGAGGTGTTTTTTTTTTTCAATCCCTCCAGCATCTGAATGTCTTTTTATTGGAGAATTCAATCCATTTACATTTACAGTATTTATTGACAGGTGAAGACTTACTAATATTATTTTATTAATCATTTTCTACTGCTTTGTCATTTCCTTCTTTCTTCCTCTCTTTCTGCCTTACTTTGTTAATTGATGATTTTCCATATTGATTTACTTGGATTTGCTTCTCATTGTTTGTGAATCTCTGTAAGTTTTTGCATTGTAGTTACCATAAGACTTACATATAATATTTCATAGATATAAAAATCTATTTTCCATTTATAACTAACTTCAATTGTATATAATAATTCTATTGCCCTTTTTATGTTTTTGATGTTATATTTTACCTCTTTTTATATTGTGTATCCATTCCTTTCAGCATTTCTTATAATTGTGATAAACTGACTCAGCTTTTTTTTTTGTTAGGGAAAGTTTTTATCTTGCCTTTATTTCTGAGGGATAACTTTACTGGATAAAATATTCTTAGCTGGCAGCCTCTCTCTTTCAGCCCTTTGAATGTATCACCACTTTCTCTCCTGGTCTGAAAGGTCTTTGCTGAGAAATCTACTGATAGCTTTAGAGGGCTTTCCTTATAAGGGAAAAATTATTTTTTTCTTGCTACTTAAAAAAATTTCCCTTTGTCTTTGATTTTAGATAGTTTTATTATAATGTGTCCTAGAGAAAATCATTTTAGATTAAAATGTTGGGGTGATCTACTAGCTTCATGAAAATGTGTGTCCAAATCTCAACCCAGATTTAGAAATTTCTCATCCATTATTTCTTTAAATGAGTTTTCTATCCCTTTTGTCCCTCTCTTCTTCTCTGATGTGAATGTTGTGCTCTGTAATGGTGCCCATAGGCTTCCTTCATTTCTTTGTATTCTATTTTTTTCTCCTGGGATTGAATAATTTTGAATGACCAGTATTCCACATCACTGGCTTTTTCTTCTTCTTTGTCAAATTTGTTGTTGAAGCTCTCTATTCAGTTCTTCAGTTCTTCAGTTCAG
This sequence comes from Mormoops blainvillei, assembly GCA_004026545.1. NCBI lineage: Eukaryota > Metazoa > Chordata > Mammalia > Chiroptera > Mormoopidae > Mormoops > Mormoops blainvillei. The sequence goes on along the minus strand of PVJD01003716.1, from coordinate 50,441 downwards.
TCATTGTATTCTTCAGCTCCAAAATATCTGTTTGGTTCTTTTTAATATTTCTATCTCTTTGTTGAACCTGTCGTTTTGTTCTTGTATTGTTTCCTGATCTTGCTAAATTGTTTATCTATGTTCTTTTATAGCTCTCTGAGCATCTTTAGAACAATTATTTTGAATTGCCAGGCAATCCCTCTATCTCCATTTCTTTGGGGCCAGATACTGGAGGTTTACAGTATTCATGTCCTAATTCTTTGTGATCACTGTAGCCTTGTAGAGCTGTGAATCTGAAGTAGTAGTCACCTCTTCCAAGTTTCATGGACTGACTTTGTTTTAAGGAGACTTTCAGCTGTGGGTGGGGGCACACTGCAGCATGCTCTGACCCCGGGCAGGTCTAGTGGTGCAGGACACCACGTGTGAGAGCACATGGAAGTACTAGGTTGGGGGAGCCATGGTGCCTCTTTAGTTCAGACTGCTGGGGTCCACAGCATTAGAACTCTGTGGTCCTTGGTGAGCACTGAGGGGGGTTACATGGTGGTTGCAGGGGCTGTCGGGGTCCTCAGCAGTGCTCCCAGGTCCAGTGGCTAGAAACCAGGGCAGGAGAAGGAATAGGAGGGACTCAGGAGGCTGGCATCGATGAATGATAATGCCTGTGCAGTGAAAGCTGGTGAAATCTACAGGGGGTCTGTGGCAGCCATGTTGGTCATTACTGTCATTACTATCTTCAGTGGCAAAGACTGCATATCAGGTCACTGCGAACTACAGTTGCTACTGTTGCATGGCTTCTATTGGCAGCTTCTCCTTTTTCTCCTTATTCCTAGCTATTTCTGTATATCTTGACTGTACTGGTCTGGGTAGGGTGAAACCAAAGCAGAATGTTTGTGCAGAGTTTGAAAGGGCTGAATAAGCTTTTCCTTTCTAGAAGGGAACTCTTTCTAGCTGGGAAGTTCCTTCTTGGCACAGAGCAATGTCAGCTGAGAGATGGGATGATGCAGGCAAAATGAAACTATCTTTATTCTCTTCTTGTGCGGTTATTCTCATGTTTTTGGTTCTATTGTTTTGCTAAAGTTTATTAAGTGGACTCCAGGGCTCTTCCAGAGCTATTTTTGTTTGTGGATAGCTATCTAATTTTTAATCTTTGTGGGGGTTTTCCTATGGCACCATACTGGTCTCACTTACTGTTTTTGCCTGATACTTTTAAACCTTTTCTCCAGTTAGGACACAGATATCCTCATCTACATTTGACACTCCTTTCCTTTCCCTTTGACATAACATTGGCTAGGGCTAATTTAACCTAATTTCAACTTACCTGTTTTCTGAACTTCCTGGTAGCCTCCTTTGTTCGTGCTTAAACGGTTTTGGAAGTCTAGAAGGCAGACTTCTAATACATGTACCCATTTTTTCATGTCAGAAATATTAAAGTGTTATCAGATTCTTCATTTTTAAAAGATTTTATTTATTTATTTTTAGAGAGAGAGGAAGGGAAAGAAATGTCACAGTGTGGTTGCCCCTTGCACGCCCCCTCCTGGGGACCTGACCCACAACCCGAGCATGTGCCCTAGACTGGGAACGAAACCGGCGACCCTTTGGTTTGCAGGCCAGCACTCAATCCACTGAGCCACACCAGCCAGGGTGAGACTCTTCGTTTTGATAAGCTCTCTCAACCATTCTGTCACCACTTAATTGAAGACATCTGAAAGTGAGAATTTGTCCTAGACTGAGGACAACCAGTCTACACAAATGTTAAACAGCCTCAAACATAGACCTGTAACTACAGCTGCAGCTCCATCCAGCCACCACCCAGACATGTCCTGGTTCATTGTTCTTTAATACACTTTAACCTGAAAAAGTGAGATTGCCTCCCATAACTGAAAGCACCCTGTCCTGTCAGGATTGGTGTTGAAACCTCCCAGTTCCCACAGCAGATAGAAGATCGTCCTCTTGATAACTTTCTGAAGAATCTCTGGAGAGATTGCTAAACACATGACCATGGCTTCCCTCACTCCAGCCACCTCTGAATAGCAGGAAAGCTCAGTGAGGTCAGCGAAGAGGTTTTTAAACACTGCCCTGAACACATGAACTGTCTGCACGCCAGACTCATCTAGTGAGATTTTCTAAGATATGGCCCATGGCTAAGGAATGGGGTGGGCTCGGAAATATTTTTGTAAGTTCACCAGTAATTTTGGTGAATAGCCAGGCTTTGCAACCATGGTTCAGAGCATTAAAGAGAAATGTAGCTTCTGTTCTTATCCTGAGAACTTTACACTACCCTCTAGGTGTGTACTGTCTGATAAGCTAGGGGAGAGCCTTTAGCTAAATGTGGCTATCGCACACTTGAAGTGTGTGTGTGATTACTTAAGAGTTCAGACATGTTGAAATGACATTATGGACATATTAGTTTAAATAAAGATATTATAAATCATTACCAGTTTCTTTTTATGTATTTAATGTACCTGATAAACATTTTAAACCACGTACATGGCTTGTATTATATTTCTGCTGGACAGTCCTGACCTAGAAAGCATCTGTCCCATAGCTTAGAAACTTTGAATCATTAAATTCTGAAGTTCAAAGAATCTAATGAGATTACTGGCACCCAGATGGATGAAATTACTTATTTAGTTTACCTGAGTTGGTGACACATCCAGGATGTCCCTAAATCCTGCATCTCCAGGTCCCCATCCAGCACTAGCCTCTCTGTCTCATGCTGCCCATGTTTGGCTGCAGCAGCCACGCTGCGTTTGTTTCAGAGCTTCTACGACTCTGAGGCACAGAAAGCTCACCACCCACAGACCCCGCTGCAGTCTCTGCTCACCAAGTTTTTTTTTTTCTGTGTAGCTAGTGCTTCCAAAATTCATTACTAAATAGCCATATTTGGGCCTTAAGTCGACGTCTCCCCTTTTCACCATCTCATATTAATTATCTGTTTAGACTCCACACAGAGCTGTGATTTTAGTGAGGTCTTAGTATCTTTTCAAAGCATGGCTCAAAAAATAACCACTTTGAGCTAATTGAGAAGTGAGAACGTTTGAAATTCATTAATAATATCCCTCCCTCCCCAATGTTTACTACATCTTGGTTTGCTTTGGCATCCACAAAACAACATTCCTTCCCTCTTTTCCAGCACTAGTTTGTCCTTCAGAAGGATCAAGTGTTCATGGGTGGCAAGCCATTCCCTGGTTCCTGCCCTTTAGCCATAAAAACAAGTTATTTTTTTTACATGGCATCAGCAGAGCCTCGCTTATATAAGACTTTTTAAGCCAAAGCTATTTTTCCTTCTCTATTGTCCTTTGATAAACTACTTGAGAATTTTAAGAAAATAGTGTTATTGGTAACATCTAAACTATTTCTAGAATGGCCCCCCACCCCACTACCATCACCAAGAGGAATATTTGCTGCTCTGCATGGTGCATTCTAGGGACCTACTTTCCTGGATGATTCCAAGCCTATTGAGATTCATGTACAGACATGTCCCAAAATGTATGAAAATCCATTTGTATCTGTGTGTGTCAAAGTCAGTGAAGATGCAGAGAAATGCCTGATGTCTTTGAACTTTGATATATATCCTTCTGGATTCTTTAGGTTGAAGTTGAGCTGCCAAGCGCAGAATTTATAGAGAGTAATTAACCCAAGTCACCAATAAATTAAAATGCCCCAGGCAAATAAGAATATGTGAATAAGCCTGGTTTTAAGGTTTCTTAAGACTAGGTCACAAAATGCTTTCTAATTATAGTCCTTTACTGTCTAGTTGAATCCTTGCTGTTGGCAGAAGGCAGACAAGTCTTCTTGGCTTGGCTCCAAAGCCCTATATCCAATGCAGCAAGAATTTCTGATCACAGCCCTCTTCCCCTCATTATTTATAGGTGTCTTCTGCTGCTGCTGATTCTCTCTGACTATAGAGGCATTCACTCTGTGAAAAGAAATAAAAGCAAAAATCCATAGATGACATATTTAGAGATTACAGTATCAGCACCATCTGTAACAGCAGCCTACAACCTCTGCTGGTATCTATACTACCACACAATTATTTATTCATGCAGGAGTTTTTAGAAGTCTGTAGCTTTGCTGAGAGAAAGGGCTACTCTTTAGTTGTTAACAACCCGAGAGGAGGTAGTGAGGGAATATGACGGATGTGGTCTGGGATGTGTAGTCCTTGGACATCTCCTTCCCAGTGATGGAAACTGATCATCCATGTGGGCCTTCTCAGTGATGAGCTGATGACTTCCAGGCTGTTGCGAAGCCCTCTAATAACTGCAAAATTTTTTTGGTTGGCCTCGTAAACACATACTATTCCTTTTAGTAGATCTATGCAGCTGTTGGGAAAATCTTAAAGGTAGCGTGTTACTTTAAACCTTATCTATATACTACTGTTTCCTTCTGCTGCCAGTATGAGCAAGTTGTAGGCAAAGTTATCTTTACTTTCTGTTTCGCTAAGGCATCCAGGTATTTTCTTACGTGTTTAACAGTCAGGTTTATGCAGGTTAGAAAGAGCTCAGAAGACACTTTTAGTTTCATATTTTTTAGAGGTCTATACTCAAACTCTAATTGTAAACATGAAAAATACACCTCTACACATACACGAGAACCCCACGCAATGTTTTTAAGGTGGAATTTGCAATCCATTAGTGGGTCTTGAAATTTATTTAGTTGATCAAAGAATGTCTTTATTTTTAAAATAAAGTATATGAAAAGAAAATATCAACTTTGGTTCCAGGCTTTATTTTATACGTATCTGTTTTTATACCTTTATCATTCATCTATTATCTATCTACCTACCTACCATCTCTCTATCTGTATTTTTAGTTAAAAAAAGAAAAAAGTTTGAAGAAAAGCTGCCTTAAGAGAATTGTCAGAAATAGATTATTAGCTTTGTAAGAGTTCTTATGATTTCTTGGCAGATTAAATAGGGAATACTTCCTATAAATTTGCATGTACAATGCTTTTCTTTCATAACTTCCTCCCCTCACAACTCTCACTTCTTTTGTCTTTTTAAAACTGTGTGTGGAGACATTTAAAAGGGGGGTAATACTAAGTCTTAAGGACACCAAGATAAACTATCAGAGGCCTATACTTGGATATACCCGATCTCTCCGGGCCAGACGGGCTCATGCTCCTCCTTACCGATGCCATCCAGCAGAAGATGCAGGCGGGATGTCAGCTCCTAAAAAGCCTTGCTGTACTGTGCACTGGCTGTCAAGGGTGCGTTAAATGAAAGAGGTGGTAAAAGAATTCAGGCACCTGTTCATACATTGTTTCTCATGTATTATACTTCAAGTATGTACTTGGAGGCCAATAGCTAATGAGACTTGATTATACTTCTGAGCAGTAGAAACAACAAACAAGCAACAAAAATTTAAAGTAAAAACTTTATAATGATATATAAAGCAGAGCATAATTTCTAAAGGAGAAGGTATCATGAAAAATATTGCTTCTCTATACAATCTAACCCTTCAGTCACCCACTCAGGGTATAGAATCTGACATTTCTTTCATTGTTGATCTGGAGTAATTGAGACATTTGTTTTCTCAGTGTTGAAGAAACAAAGTCATCTACAAAGATGGAGCCTAAAAATAACTTATATTTTCTGATTTATCTTTCATTAGAACTATTCTGCTTATTGGGGAAAGAAGACATGAACATGCTCTGCTGTCCATTCCTGGTAAAGCTGGCCAGAAAGACCTTCTGTATGTTTCTGAACTAAGAAAATATTTAAGTTCTGACAATGTTTTCAATAAAACTATATATATATATATGTTTAGAATGGTATTTCACCAATTCCCTCACTGAAAGTGAATGACATATTTTACTCAGCTTCTTAGTAATAAAATGCAATTTAATGATGACCATTGTTACCAGAATTTTATGACTTTCAGATGTCGCTGTCAACCATCATGATCAAATTCAAATATATCTTTCTTCCTGTTTATAATTTTAGCTCAACTACTATAGTCATAACTCTTATTTCTTATATATAAAATATTGTTTTAATATTCATGAAGTTCAATGGGGAAAAATTTGGTAGAATTGTAATTGAACAACAGTAAAATAACAAAATATTCATGGAGTTCAGAATCCTCTTGGCTTTCAGAGAATGGCATCTTACAGATAGGGACATATCAAAGTTAAAACTATTTTTTATACTCAAAATAGAAACTCTGTAATATAGAACTTTCATTTCAGTACAGTATATATAATAGGTTATGTGGTTAAGTGGAAACAGCTGGGAGTTTTGCAATATTAGTACAAATCAGAATTTTATAATACTTCCTCTTCTTTTCAAGCATTTGTTAATCTCAGCTTATCTATCGTTCTAACTGTCGATGTAGCTCACTTTTCTCATAAAATGATATCCATCGGTTTGTGAGGCACCATCTCTTAGGATGCTATTGTCGAGTTTTCCAAGTTTATAGGAGCCAAAAACTCTTCTGGGGTATATGCTAGACCACAGCACTGTCAATTTCCAGTCTTAACCCATCCATTTTTCCCCCAACAACATTAAAATGGGTTTAATTCAGGCAGACTCACTTTAAGTGACTTTCCATTATAGCACAATCTAAGAAAATTCTATATTCTATGTCTGCTTCATAATACTATTTGTTGTATATATGTATATACATACACAGCTATATATGTATCTGTGAGTGCATATGTGTGTATCTGTGTCTGGTTTTCACACTGTAATATTAATCTGCCTTCCATGAACAGAAATTCTGCTATCTAGCATTATCCTTCTTGTATAACAGCAAGAAACTTAAAAAATTGATTCATGCAAATTTGTTAAAAGTTTTTGAGTGCTTTAAAAATCCCAGATATAATAAGGATAAATGACTCGAGATGGGTAAAGTTTATTGAAGAGTTTGCCTTACGGACAGAGCTTGGTTAGGTGGCAGCTGTATGTATGTGGTGATGAGCTTACTCTGCCCACATGCAGGGGGAAAATTATAAGGAATATACACCATCGAGCTTAACTATGCTAAATGGAAGGTACCACCCACTCACGTTTTGAGTAGGCATTTGATTTCCTCAAAAAATAAAGCTTATTTATCCTAATGCATTGACATTTTGTTAACGGAAAGAATGCACCTTTACATTTTTCTATAAATTGCCACAGTTCATGTAAATATGAGAACATCAAAAGGAGAAGTCAGTTTCACTTTCTTGGCCAATGATGCAGATGGAGAAATGGGAAAAAGAAAGCTTGGTGAGGAACTAGGAGATGACTTCTCACCTCTACTAGTAATTAGGAGCAGGAACTGGTAACTATTACCACCTATGTTAACCTTGGTTTTTTTGTAAAATGAAAGGGTTGGCTAATAATTATTCCGAGTTTCCTTCTATTTTTTCCGCACGGATGGTAAGTGCTTCTAAGGAATGATGTGTTTCTGTTAGACGGTAATAGTGCTTTTAAATTTTATTGTTTTAGCATTTTTAAATATTACCTGTGTTTTCCATTTGGCCACAAAGAGTAAAAATGGCTATCTGAAACTGGAACTATTTTTAAAAATCATAAAAAATAAGATAGAAAAAAAACAGTCTGTATTCTTTGCTATTAGGTTAGAAAAAAATATAGAAAATGTCATTGGGTTACAAATTTAGGTTTAATATTAGCTAATTATCAATTATTCCTCATCTAAAAGATACTATAAATGCAAAACAGCCAAGATTTTCTTTGCTTGATACTGTTAATCTCATCAGCAGAAGAAAAAGTTTGAATAGGTTAGCTGTTAAATGTTTTATTGAAATTCATTATGTATATAATATTTGGTCAGCAGAAACATGAAGTGAAACATTAACTACAATCTGGAAGCAACTTAAGTAGTTCGGCCAATACTGGAATCAAGTATTATTTCCCCACACTGCTTATCTAACGAAAGTATAGAAATAAATACATCAGTGAACTGGTGTAAATGATAACCAATCTTCACAATATTTTGTATAATTATTAAACCGGTACAAACGTGACAAGTAAACACATTGTCTGAACCTAATGCTTTGTTTGGTTCAAGTGTCTGCTCAGTAACACTTCTACAGAACAGGTCCCCAAACTTTCAATGTATTGGAGTCACAGGGCTTTACCCACCCCAGTCATTGATTGGTATAGGCCATAGCCTGGTCATCTTAAGTTCTAAAAGCTCTTCCCAGATGGACCTAATGGCCAGCAAAGTTCAGGAACCACTGTTGTGGAATACTGGTTTTAACTGGCTGCACACTGGAACCGCTTTTTATCTAAAAGTATATGGGTTGTTTGGAGCTCATAGTTGAAAGAATTAAATCAGTTTCTGAAACACTGGTGTTTTCTGTACTCCCCAGGTGACACTAACATGCAGCCAGGGGTTAGAATTACCATTACAGAACATTGTTGGAGCGACTCCTTATTGCCTCTTGAATATGTTAGCATACTATCCCATAAGGCTTGGCTTGCAAACTGGTGCATACATGGTGTAATCTCTACTTTTAGCATGGCCGTGAGTGAGTGGAGCACATGAAGAGAGAAGTTGTGCTATTTCTTGAAAAAACAGACCGTAATAGCACACGGATAATGGGAAATCAGATCTCTGGACTATTAACTTGTCCTCAGAACTTTCTTTGCACAATTCTTTCTTAACTTCACTTTTCTGGAAAAACCCAGAGTTTGGTAAAAAGAGGAGGATTAAATACTATCCAAGTACCTATTATAAAGAATCACCAGATTAGATGAAACCTCAATAAACATTCATTTTCTAAACTCCTCAGTGATGTCTACAGGTCCTTATGGTTCTCAAAATCCATGTGTAAGAAAATACTAAATGCTTAAACATTTTTTTGTTCATTTTGTCAATCTGAGGAAAAGAACAAACTTCTAATTTCATTCAGTCATGTGACAAATACCAATAATCATTTTTGTAATTTCAGAGAACACTGTTGTAATTTGGTAGGTGTATGGGACACTGTGGGTACTTTAAAATAAGTCAGGAGGTGATAATAAAAGTCCTCCATTTCTTTTAAAGTCAATCAGGAATGGAGAATAACTTTCACTTGAGGCCAGTACACTCAAACTACAAGTGGGGCTCTAGGTAATGAAAAGTTAGTACAGGCCAAGTGGTTTAGCGGAAAGAACCTGGATTTGATATCAGAAAACTCAGTCATACATGTTCTGAGCTATCTTGGGAAAATCCCTTCAACTTTCTGAGACTCATTTCCTCACGAGTCAAATGAGCATAGTGATACTGACATCAGCGCCTATGAGGATAAAATGAAACACACGGAAGTGCCTAGCGCACTTAAGGATCTGTTAGAAAATTGTGAGGCCAGGAAATATGTACCTGAAGAATTATGTGTAAAAGTCTCCAATTGTGACTGGGGTGGAGAAGGTGCAACTCAATTCTGTTTAAGAATGGAGGTAATGTTTCCTTTTGTTTTTGTTTGATTGAGGTAACACTGGTTTATAGCATTATGTAAGCTTCAGGTATATATTATAATTTGGCATCTGTATACACTATACCATACTCACCACCGAAGTCTGTTTCTGTCTGTCACTATACAAATGACCCCTTTATCCATTTTGCTCTTCTCCCACCCTTTCCCCTCTGGTAACCACCAAGCTGTTGAGTTTGTTTTTGTTTTATGCTTAGGTTTTGTTCTTTTTTTAAATCAATATATTCTGCATACGAGTGAAATCATATAGTACTTGCCTTTCTCGGTCTGACTTATTTCACTTACCAAAATACCTTCAAGTTCCAACCCTGTTGCTTCCTTTGGTTTGAATGATGAAATCTAGCTTTGGGAAGCTTGAGTCAACTGGTGATAAACCAGTAGCGGCAGAACAGCCTGGGTCACGGAGAGAAGCAAGTCATCACTGAAAAAGTTGGGAAAGTCCGCAGCCCTGACTGAGGGGCCTGAAGAGGAAGCCTCGGCGGATATCTGGCCAGAGCAGAGTGGCCAGAAACAGAAGGGGAAGCCGAAAGAGATTATTACTAAGTACAGGTACAGGGCAATGGGGCTTGAGCAAACCGAAATGATCTTGAGGATGAGCCTTCAGATGTAAGGTAAAGTGCTTTTCTTGTTTGTTTGTTTGTTTGTTTGTTTTCAAATAAGGCTAATTTGGCCTGAAGGAGGAAAAAGAAAGCATTTCAAGGACTGAAGTAGTTGTATAGTCATGGGCCAGTCGGCTGGCTAGTGAAACCTAAAGGGCGAATTTGAGTTTAATTTAATAACTTATAACTAAACATGGGAACAGAAGCCTTGTACTTGTAATATCACTGTAAGGTGTGGATCTGTTAGTCTAGAGCCAAGAATAAACTAAGGACACCAGAAAAAAAATACACTTTTTGGTTTTTTGTTCAGGTAAGAAGAACATAGAAAGGATGACCCCACTTGGGATAATCAAATGATAAACCAGAGCTAATTCCCTTTTTTTCTTGTCTTCTCTATCATGAAAAAAATAACCATTCAACTGAAAGAATAAAATGAACTTTGCAAGAGTTAATTAAAAACTAAGTGAAGAAATTGTAAGAAAATATCTTAGATCCCTGAAGTTTAACTTCTCTAGCCTAAAAAAATTACATCTCAGCAAGGAGAGTTTATATACTTAGGGCTCTTACCAAGAATCAGCAACAAAGGCTATGAACAAGGGCTAAAAGACTGGATATGGACAAATGAGTTTTCAAAAAAGAGCAGCTTAATTCCTGAAACCAAGACAAGAGGCTTTTCACAGATCCTGGGCAAAACTAAGAAACCTATTATTTAACTAATATCTGGCCACTTAGAAAAGTAAGAAGAAATTCAGAAGTTAATGAGAATTCACTAAGTAGTCATTTCCTTTTTTGACAATGTTGCAACACCAGCAAAGCAAGCCCATTGGATAGACACAGCACATCTGCTGTTTAGGATTCCAGCTGGGAGGAAGAGGTCAATCCCTCAGCCTGAGTAAGGGTGGCGTTCCTTTTTCTAATTTCCACAAAGATGCCATTGTAACCGAAAGCAGGTCCGGCTGCCCGCCTCTACGAAAGCCAATACTCTAGAAAAAGGTGCTGATGTAAAGGAAAGTGGTTTGTTTTCAGGTGCCGGCAACCTGGAAGATGGGAGACTCACATCTCAGAGCCCATCTCCACATCTCAGTGTAGGCAGAGGTTTTTTATAAGGAGAGGGGAACAGAACAAAGAGATCAAGGGAGGGGGTTGAAAAGTTCTCTACATCCCCAGGAGCACAGTCCATTCCAGTAAGGCAAGGGATGGTCTGGAGTGCTTCATCCTGGCTTAGTCATCCTGGCTTCATGTCCTCCTGGCTTTACATCATCCTGACGCCACGGTTGAAGGTCACCATATCTCCTGGAGCTGGGATGCCTGAAGGCTGGAGTCTGTATCTTCTGAAGTTAGTTCCTGGGATTCTCATACAAACATGCTGCCCATCTATAAGTTACATATTAGTCGGAGTCGGCACTTACAGAAACACTGTCAAAAGAATGGTGGGGTGGGTTACAATTTCCTACCCTTACAATTTTCCTCTGTTACACCATGCAGCCATGCACATTAGATTGCTGCTCTAGGATAAGGAATGAAAATAGGACTCTAACACGTGGGTCACCATTCGATGGGATTATTTATCAACGATACATGAATTCAGTTTCAGTTGGCATGGAAAGCACCTGAGAAGGAGAGCTTAAGTGATGACACAGCATACAGATTAAATTTACATAAGACATGAATTGGGAGGTAGAATTATTCAGTTACAACACTGACATCCAATATGTCAACAAGCTAAGAGGCCTGACTTGGCATAATAGAATTTAAGAGACGAGCAAATTAGGTGCTAAACACAAATTGTAATAAGTAGGTTGAGAAGGTGTGTTTTGCAACAGTTGTGAAACAGACTTTACTGCTTGAGAATTTTAGTAAATTGTAATATAGGAGTCAATAGGGTAATATTACTGCCATAAAAATTCCCAGGATTTACTTGGGGAAATACAGTAATTAAACAAAATCATTAAATATCTTTTTTATTGCATGTTATGTGGATAAAACCCTGAATTCAATTCTTGGGATCAGATTTTCAGAGGGATGATGGCAAAGTAAACCACCTTCCAAAGGCTTTCAGAAAGAATGAGGAAAAGCTGATGGAGCTGGTAGGTGCCTCGGCAAACCGAAGCACTTTCCTTTGGAATTGAGGCTAATAGCATCCTGGAAGATTCCATATGGTAGAATTGCAGATCTTTGAGGCCTACTGCATGGGGGACACTTTTCAAGAGGTGGATATTACTCAGTAGCAGATTTCCAGGTCAATGGAAGGTAAAACTGGGGGTAAAGGAGCAAATGCCCATGGGTACTACTGCCTCTTTTGAAGACTTCTCAACATATTGCTTCCGTATTATGATCACATGGGAAGAAGAGTTTAAAACACTGATGCTTAAGCTCCAGCCCTAGAGATTGATTTATTGGTCTGGTGTAGGGCCTTTATTAAGAAGTATTTTATTGAAGCTCCCCTGCTGATTTGATGTTCTAGGTTGAAGAATCACTGAGCTAGATTGTTGAAAGGTTAAATAAATCAAAACAGATGCTTTTTCTAAAGTCTCTTCCAAACTTGAGAAGATAAATGGAAATGAACACATGGGTTACAAACTACAGCTAAACATTTTCACAATTAATCATCTCCAATATTTGAATTATTACATGTAAATCCCTTAGCACAATAACTGGCATAAAGTAACTCTCACATACAAGCTACTTTTACTGCATCCTCTCTATAACTGTTTTGAGAAGGTATTATTCCTCTCCATTACAGATGAGGAAACTGAGACTTTGAAGTTAGTTTTCCAAGGCCCCCAGTAGTAAATTGCAAAATAAGGATTTAAACCAGAATTCAAAACTAGTTCTAAATTCTCAAGCTCCTTCTGGTCTTCTCCACAGGCCACCTTAAAACATCTGGAAATTTATGCAAATCAGTGGTTTACCTGAGTACATATCACAAAAATTTAACAAAACCACTTCCTCTTGAGCTGTTTGTATGGAATCTCTTCAAATGCAATTTCTGAGTAGGAGAAGCCTGGCAGTAGGCGTCCGCGTTTTTTTCTAATGTGGCCTAAGGGAAACTCCTCTGTAGGTCTGGAGAGCCACCCGGGGCAGAGGGCACGGATGGAGGTGGGTCTTTACAACTCAAAGCACTTTGAAGCAAATGGAAAAAAAGCTCTGCTCTCAGGTGAAACACCTCCAATTCTAAGGTATGGGTAAACATCTGTCATTCCTGCACTGTCTAGTTCTGGTGGGTTAATTACATGCTAACATAGAGAGGCAAAGTTAGCCCTGAGGTGATGGCCTGGTTCATATCTGACACCTCTTGGGAGCCATGTTGGTGCAGTGGCTGCTTTGGAGAGAACTGCAGAAACTTCTCCAAGGCAGCTGTGACTACTAAGGTTGCAGAACTCAGATGGATAAGTGCTCTCCCTCTCCTTTTTCCCCACCCACCCACACAGGCCTAGGAGATAAGATAAATGAAATTTCCTCCTTGTGAGCTGCAGGCATTAAATGCTCTCTGTTCCTGACCCTTCACCTTCGATTATTAAAATTCATTCAGTTTGCAGGGTTCAGTGGTTTCAATTTAGTGTTTGTTGTTAGTATAGTTACGGCAAGAAGTACTTCTAAATAGGTGATTTTCTGCCTTCTCTCTGAGAATAGAGTAAAACCCAATGCGGGAGAAAAGGAGGAGTTAACTATTTTGGAAAAGGTCAGTGAAGTAGGCAACAGCCTCCCTCTTTCCTTCCCCCCAATAAGGTTCTCCAAGTTTTCCTCGATTTCTTTCTCTCGGCTCTATGAAAGCATCAGCTCCTCCCCCTGGGCCTCCAAAAGTTATCTTTCGTTTGGGAACGATTCCTAAGTCGAACTCGAAACATTTGGGTCATTAGAAACTATTAAGAGCCAAGTTAGAGCCAGAGGCCTGGCAAGGCAGGGGCGCATGGTGTTGCGGCCAGAGTGGAGGGGAAGGCCGCGTAGCTGGAGAGCCGCGAGTCCGGGGAGCGGAGGAGGGAGGGAGAAGCCGGGCAGGCCGGAGGTCGGGGTCCCGCAGGGGGAGGGGGTCCCCATTTCCCCCTCCCCATCCTCGCCTCCGAGGGTTCTGGTGACGTTGCGGTTTCCTCCTCCCTCCGGGCGAGCCTCGGCGCCCGCCGGGTCCCGCCCTCCTCCCGATTAGCCCACACCCGACCCGCCCGCGCCTGACCGTCTCGAAGTAGCGCCACCCGAGGCAGCAGCGGCGCATCCCGCGGCGCGGCGCCCACCGGCAACGATGGCGCGGCAGGCGAGCTGAGGACTTGGCTCCGAGGGCGCCCGGCGCCCTGGAGTTGAGGGGGGCCAGGAAGAGGCTCTGGAGCCTGGGCCGAGGCTGGTGGGGCGACGCCCGAGAGGGCGAAGTCGCGGCAGGGAGCGGTGAGCAGAGGGGCGCGCGAGGGGGCGGACAGGGGCGTGTAGCGGGCGCAGCTCTGGGTTCCGCGCGGCACAACTTTCTTTTGGAGTCTTGGCCGGGCGGCGGGCGGGAGGCGGGAGGCGGAGAGCCACGTCCCCAGCCGGGCGCCCAGCGCCGTGGGCCGAGCGCCCGGGCCGGACTCAGCGGGGTGCCTGGAGGGCGCGCTAGGCATGCAGCCCGAGCCGTGCCGACAGCAGGCAGCCTTGGGGACAGCCGTTCGTCCCTTTCCACCCCTTGAGCGCCCAGTGCAGAGCCCGGCGCACAGCTAAGAACCCAGACATCGCTTTCAGTGCGTTGGGTCTAGCTTAGCCGCGATTTTCCGGACGGCCTGCGGGGCTCTGGCATCCCTCTCTGCCCGTGGTCGGGGGCCGCTTGACCCACGGGCTGGGAAGCTTTGTAAGCAATGCCACATGGGCTCAGGATCTGTCGCTGCTGGAATCCGAGCTCAGTTTGTGACCCGAGAACTCGCTCCTTTTCGTTGCTCACTGATCGAGGCAGCAGCCCGTGCTTAGGCCTGCTGGCATTAAAGGTTGAAACCGAGTCCATTGCTCAAAGGGAGGGCGCCTCGTCTACCTGCAGGTCCTCAGGTCAGGAAATGACACATAGTTTCAGGGGATCTTCGTGTAACAAAATTATTAAAAATTGTTTTCGTTATGGTATAGAAAGTCATGGTTTAGTTAATGTTACATTAAATTTAAGAATGGACGTTCTCACTTAGAAATGGTTTAAAAATAGGGGTTTTTAAAAAAGTATTTTTCTCTTTATAGGATTTAATCATCTAGTAATTACCTTTTTCTCAGTTTTTTGGGTTTCTCGGTAACTGATACCCTGTGAAATGAAATATGATGTGCAATATTTTGTTAGAATATTCAGACAGTACTGCTAAAATTGGATCACAAAACTATTTGTAATATGCAAGGAAGAAATAAAATACAGGATTATCAGTCTGAGTATTTGCCTATTGTATCCTACTATTTTCTTTTAAAGCCACCAAACGATACGTTCTTGTAT
Source organism: Mormoops blainvillei (assembly GCA_004026545.1). Classification (NCBI taxonomy): domain Eukaryota; kingdom Metazoa; phylum Chordata; class Mammalia; order Chiroptera; family Mormoopidae; genus Mormoops; species Mormoops blainvillei. The sequence continues at coordinate 35,018 of PVJD01003716.1, read as the reverse complement.
GAAGTGTGTAAGTAAAAACGTCTAGTAAAATGGAGAACGGATTGAATTTGATACCTCCGTTGTTTAGTAACCCATCTGTGTGGGTTCAGCAAGAAGTACAGGACAGTGCTGGCTGTTTAGAGGTATAGGAGACAGTGCGCTAGCTCTCCTGGAGTTGCTAATGTAGACCGGGAGAAAACCTAGGAAAACATTTGAGAGTTTGACACCTTGGGAAGCACCATTTTTCATTGATTGGCACATGTCAGATCAGTGTCATCATTTTAGTTAATTAAATAAGAACAGTGGCTTACAAAGTACGTTTTTACATTCAGGTTAAGAAATATTGATAGTGCGGTCACCAGATAAAGGGGAATTCTCAAAAAAACAAAAAACAAAAAAAACTTGGACAGAGATTTCCAACAGAACACACTGTAGATAGGCCTTTGCTACTGAGGGGATTAGTGGGACCTTCTCTGTCCCACTGGGTAGATGCTGTTTAAAGTTCCTCCCTCTGAGGTTAGGGGCCTGGCTGTGGGAAACAACCCCTAAGAAGTCAGTTAGGTTGGCCACATGAGGTTAGGGCCGTCATACTGACTAACATTTGCGTGTGCATCTACTTTGGTACTTATAAAATTAGTCCACAATTTAGTTTATACAGGTTTTCAGTGAGATTTGTGGTCTTTCCAGTTCAGTATCCGACAGTACTGCATGTGAGTATTTATCCATGAGGTGAGGTTTTTAACTTCACGGATGTTCCCCGCCTTTCCCAATGCCTCATGATAAAGATTTTGTAATCTCTGGAAGTATTTTAAAATCATAGGTGAAAATGCATTCTGCAATAAAATATTTATACCTTTCTTAATGTTATTTGCGATAGATTATTTTGGTATTTCTACTGCCTTGGATCACTGCACAGTGTGTTGTTTGAAAGCCATTACATGATTCCCTTTCAATATTATGATTTTAACAAATGATTGGAGAGGAATAAAGGAAGATAAAATACTTAAATTTGGATCTTAATATATCAGTAATCTTTGTTTCCAAAAGGAGTAAAGAAATTAGTAAGGAAAGACTAACATTTTATAGTTGCAGCATATATTGAACACTACTTAAGCACTAGCTTGCTTGAGTCCTAAATATGTATAGTAAATATTCTTATTCTTTTTCATCACCCTAATAAAAAGAGAAATAATGTCATTTCCTGTAATGTGTGTGTGGCAGGCCCTTGAGGAGATCTGACCTGTGGTGGAGGTAAGATCAGCATCATAGTGGATGTTGTAATTCCATTTACTGAGAGGGGCTGGATCTTTGCAATTCTGAAAGAAGGGGGAAGGCACCTGATGAGATTCAGTGACCAACTTTCTGGAAGTGTCTAAGCAGAGGGCAGGACAGTTCTTATTACTAATGCTTTAGGGTTTCCTCATTACATTATCTTCCCCTGTAGTAATCTGTAGAATAAAACTCGTTGGGGGTCACCAGATTGCCAGCAGATGTTTGGATGACACAATAAAATTCTCTAAACCTAGAATCAGTGCCCAAAATGGGAATTTGGAAAGTGTACACACCCAGAATACCAAAAAGAGAGATTATTTTACCATGAAATTCATCTGGTGAATTAGTGGCAGAATGGGAAGTAGAGATTAAAATTGCAGAATCCTGATGCACTGACCCATTTGGTGATAGCAATAATTAGCAATGGGTGAATTTCAAAAAGTCTTACTAACTCCAATACTCAGTTCTAGTAGAGAATTCCCTTTTAAAAATTAAACTTTTCATTAAGTGGATACTATTTTAATTGAATAATTATTTTTTAAAGAAAACCTTTTTATATATGTTTGTAAATAAATGTAGTCCCAAGTTCTGACCCATCCAAATTTAGTGTTTCACCTCATCTAGTTATGTATAGAGCAGTGGTTCCATTAGCTGATGGTGGAGGAGTGTTGCAGAAGAGAATCAAACTGGAAAGAGAAACGCAGAGTATTGTGGATGGGTTCAAAATGAGCCATTAGGGTTAAAAACTCTTCCTTACAAATTTATATGTGTACACAGTTGAAGGAAAGGGAAAGTCCCTATAGATCATACAGCTACATGAATACTTGCATTTTAACATTGCCCAGTACTTTTTAATTTTTTTTAAATCTAATATTTTCATATTTTAGCCTAGTGGAAGTGGAGAGTGCCGTAAAGCAGGCGACTTCCCTTTTTAGGGTTGCGGAAATGGAAATACTGTGAAAATAAGCAATCTGTTTTATAATCTTGCATGTGGTTAGTGGCCTATCTGAAATATGAGATTAAACTAAGTTGCACATTTAATTGTACTTTTCCCCTATATGACCCCAACTTTATATTATTGTAAAGAGTCTTGCATTTTATTTTCCTACAGATCTAGTTTATTATCCCTTCTGATACTACTGTCCCTGAACTGCCAGCTCCCGGGAATGCTTCTGTACTGCTCAGGCTCCTGTAAACTGTCACTTGCAGACCTCCTTCCCATTCTCCCTCTGCTTCCTCTCTTCTGTATCTCTACTCAGGCCTTATAAGGATTCCAGGGTGGGGCCTCTTCTAGTTTCTGCAGGGCCCTTGGCTTCTCACTCAGTCATTTCCTGGCCTCAGGTCTTTGGGTGCTTTACCAAGTGTGTTGCTTACTCCTGCCTGTCTAGGCAAGCTCCAGCTTGTTGAGGGCATAGATTCAAGACCCTCTTTCAAATGCCCGGAAGAGTATAAACCTGCAGGAGGCAGAGTGTTCAGAGACATGGTTGGAGATCACAAAGAAGAAAAGGGGTTTGGAAAGAGGAGAGAAGATCGGTGAGGTCATGTGTTTATTTCTTGAATGCAGTAGTTTGTTCAGTCCTTAATTCAGAATAACACTGAATTTCAACATGCTTAAAGATTACCACTGGGTTTCTGTTTGTTTCAACTCTCTTGGAATATTCTGTAAACATGAGTTTGGTTAGTGTTGTCATCAAATGTTAGTAAACAATTCTGAAAGAACAGATTTTGCCTCTTCAGTAATATTTAGAAACTATAAACATACTGATAATAAGCATGACTTATTTTGGCATTGCCTATTTGGGAGTAGTTATAACTATTAGGTAAGTATAACCCTGTTTTTAAAAATGTAACAAAAGACATATGCAGTTGAGTCTCAGTTTCGCATATGAGACACATTCATTGTTGATTGTTGGTTATTTGTGTCCACCTGCTTTTCCTAGACATGGTCAGAGTAAGTTTGCAACTGAGTGTGTCTGCATGCCAAAAGCTTTTTTGGTATTATTTATAGAATTAATAATGCCTCTTTCCTCCCCAGTTAATGTGAAAAATAGGAGGATAATCATAGCAAAATTCCTTGTGTGTGTTTGAATTAATGTACAGGCTCTTTTAGCACAGACTGACTACGTTCACAGTCAACTAAAAGAGCTGCCATTTAAATCTGAAATGTTTGCTGCACACGTATGCCGTAGAGTTGTAAATGTGTATCTGTTGATTAAATCAAGACTTTTGTGTTAAACTTCACTGCTGAGCAACAGGCATTTAATACATGCAGATGTGATACCACAACAAAGTTCAATCAGCATTTCATAACTTTTAAAAGAGATTTGTAAAGGAAATCGGCTCACCAAGCTTGTGGGTCTATAATATTTTTATTGATGAAGTAGGCAGGCAATATACTGACTTTACTGTTGGAGTCTAATGGCGACTGCAAGAAAAATGAGAATAATTGTTAGCTTCCTGGAGTGGAAGGTAACAACATTAGGTTACTTATATAAATTTTCCTGTAAAATGTGATCTGCAGATTATGTTGTGAATCTAGTAGAGACCATTTAAAGAAATAATGCACTACAAATAGACACTTTGATTTAGAGTAGTCCTTTAGATTGCAGTATTGAAAGAGTTACTGCATTTCTAAAGTTAGCTTAAATCCAGAAAGTTGCGTCAGTGACAAGAAACTCAAGAACTGCATGATAAAAATCACTATAAGTAGTTTAAACACGTTTCATGCCAAGGTGCACGCAACACCTTGACACACGGAGTAGAGCAGCAGTAAAGACCAGGATGGCTGGGCTGTGGGACAATGCTGCTTACCTTCTTTACAGCTCAGATTGAAAACTTCTTGAAACTGCTATTTCTGTTGTTTGACTATATCTGAGGATGCACTGTCAACAGTGGGTTTCTAGAATTTCACAGACTCTGGTAAAGAACTTTTCCTAGGGCCTTTGCAGTGCAGTGATGTCATTCCAGGAGGCACCAATGGGGCCAGGCTCGCCAGCCCTGTGGATAATCAGGCATGGGCCGGCTGGGTTTTGGAATCACCTGCAGTGTTTACACTTCCCCCATGGGGAGAATGGACCTGGCAGGAAAGAAAAAGTAGCCTGAAAGGGGATGTTGAACAGCTGTTTTCCATCTTCCCTGAAGGAAGAGGAGAGGAAGTAGATTTCCAGCTAGCATCAGGAGGGATTTATGCTAAATACAGGGAAGTGTTTCGGAATTTTTAACCTTTAGGATAGATTTCTGATGGAGGCCTATGAGGTCTTCTCTGTTTAGAAAGGTTTAAGTGAGGTTGTTTTGAGGGCATATGAGCATTTGTCTTCTGGGGTCTAACTTTATAACTTCTGCTCATCTGGAGTAGAAAATCATAGAAATTAAAGATTATTTAATTGCAGTTGACCCTCAAGGGTCATGACCCCCATGTTTGAATTACATGGGTCCACTTACATGCAGATTTTTTTTTCAATAAATACATAGAGTACTGTAAATGTAGTTTTCTTATGATTTTTTAAATAAGATTTTTCTCTAGCTTTATTGTAAGACTACAGCATATCATTTATATACAAAATATGTGTTAATCAACTGTTTATGTTATCAGTAAGGCTTCCCAGTCAACAGTTGGCTCTCTGTAGTTAAGTTTTTGTAGAGTCAAAAGCTGTATGGGGATTTTCGACTGAGTTGGGGGTTGGTATCCATTGCTTAAGGGTCAACTGTGTTGTGAATGTAGAAGAAATGGTCTGTTTTAGTGTCTGAAATACAAGTTGCCTTTATAGTTTCTACTTAGCATTTTTATTTGTTAGTACAAAGTATTGGCTAACTGGTTAAATGTTGATTATATATAAGATTCCTTTGACTTTCCATTTAGGTCACATTACAATGTGATGAAAATTCCCTATGCTGCATCTGTTTTTCCCTCAAACCAGTCACATCTCTTCACATTTCTTTATTCTAGAAAATCTTGAAAAAAAAAGGTTTAGGCACCAGACTATATTACTCCATTTGGACTTTCAGTAACAGCTTTTACGTTTCTCTGCTCCATGTTTCACAGTAGAACCAGAATGGCATCAGTGACCACATGGACGTCCTGGGCAGTCATCAGGCAGTGGCCAAGATGTACAGGCTGCACCTGTCAGAGTCTTCTCCCATACACCACATTTCTTGTAGAAGTATTTATGGTTAAAAATAACAATGATATTTGTAGAAACAGTGTGAACTTTGTTTACTAATTGCGTCGCTTACTTCTGCCTATCTAGGCAAGCTTTAGTCTGTTGAGGGTGTAGATTCATTTAGTTTTTGTCTAGGAAGATAGAATCTCTGGTAGGATCGATTGTGTGGTTTTAGGCCAGTGGTTCTGTTTTTCTCAATATTAAAATTAGGCAGTACTTAAGATGGAATTATCTTAAAAGAGGGTTTGTTTTGATGAGCAAAAGGCGTTTGAAAATGTACGCTGAGCCAGTGTTGGGTTGGTGGACTTGAGGAATGCCAAAAAATTAAGCCCAACAAAGTCAGTGTCTTAGGCAGTTGGAATTAAGCAGTTCAACTTAGTTTTACAGCCTGTAGTTGTAAAGCAGCTTTGAAATGCTTTTCACAGTTACCTTTCTCAATGGAAACTGATTCTTGGGAGTACTAAAAAAGCTGCAGAGTTTTATCTTGGGTAAGAGTGTCTTTTGCTGGCCCTTGAGTTGTGAGGTTAATTCTTTCCTTTCTCTTTCTTTATTGTAAATCATCGACAAGTTAGACTGTTGGTTCTAATGAAACCCAGGATAATTGGAGAGTGAAAAGGAATCCATCTGTTGCTTTTGTGCAGTAGTTCAGCTTATCCTTTCCTAGACACTAGTGTGAAATTTTAAGATCCACCTTTTTTTGCTAAGGAAACCAATATTGTTCAGATTGAGTATCCGTGTGCTACGATAGGGTTATAAGATTTTCACAGTTAAACTTTTTTAAAAAATTTAAATTTATTGACTTTTAGAGAGGAAGGAGTGGGTGGGAGAGAGGGAGAGAGAGACAGAGAGAGACAGGGAGAAACAGAAACATTGATTTATTGTTCCACTTATTTATGTATTCATTGGTTGATTCCTGTATGTACCCTGACCAGGGATTGATCTTGCAACCGTGGCTTATTGGGATGATGTTCTAACCAACTGAGCTACCTGGACAGGGCACATTAAAATTTTTAGACTTTTGTGACTCGCATAGAATTCTATATAAAATTCAAATTAATAAATGGTATTTGAGTATCTGCTGTGGGAACTTGGGAACTTTTAAAATTCAATTTCACCTCTCCTTTTTACATTTCATGTTGCAAGTTTCAGCGTAGGTTGGACCACTTCCAGTGCTTCTTTCTTGAGGAAGAAATGTGTGGCAGTGTTTATTCTACTAAATTGCCATCAAATGATAAATCCTGTGCCTAAAAAAGTTGAGTTGAGCTAGCCGCATTAGGTGGTTACATAACAGACCCTTCTTTGTGTACTTACACCTTTTTTTTTTTGTTGGTGAAGCCACTGAAGTTGGGTTCAGTGATTGCAAGTTTTAGAAAAGATAAATCTGTGTTACTTGGCAATGAATACTTTGATATATAACTTTTTCCAATGTACTTTTGAACCTGGAGAGTCAGATGAAAGAATGTTATACTTTAGTGATAGAAATACTGAAAGGATTTAGTCATTCAGCAAGTATTTGCCAGGTTATGTTTGGGGGGATATCTGGGTGGAGGAGAAGAGGAGAGGTGAAGAGGGGAGGCATACAAAATAAATATGACATAGTTTCCAGCCTTGGGGAGCTATAAATTTTGGTTGTAGAAATAACAGCATGAATCTTTGTGAGAACAATTAAATGCATGCAGTAGAATCACAGGCGGGAAGAGATCTGTAAGGGTTGCATGGGCAGAGATTACTCAAGTAGGAGGAGAGAATGAACCGGGTTTCAGAGGATTTCATGCCAAAAAGGGAGGGGAAAAACACTGTAAGGAGGGCAGATGCACAGGAAGAGGAGTGAGCAGCAAAATGGAGTGGCTGCCAGACCAAGGAGAACTTGTTAGAAAAACTGTGGAAATTCACTTAATGACATTCTCTTTCTTCCTTCCCTTCCCCAGTAAAATCCTCACCATGGATATGTTAGATTTTTGCCCCTTTCCGAAAGCACTTGATTCTTCCTTTATCCTGTACTTTTGGGACAGTGATATCTCACCCAAATTTATAGAGAGGACTGAAATACACCAGTGCAAGGAATGCGTCCCTGAACTTATCTTAATACCCTTATCTCCAATACCAAACGGAAAGAAGTCGCAGAGTGCGCCATGCTGGAAAGAAGAAAGGCAAAAAATAGATCCTTTCAGGAGACAGAGATCACACCAGCATCCCAAGGCTCACCGTGACATGTCCGTTGCTGTGGCTATTCTGGAAATGGTTCAGATCTAAGGCAAACAAGAGATAGAAGAGCCAAGAACCACTCATTCGACACACACAGGAAGAATGTCATGTGAAGATAAAGGCAGACAGTAGAGTGAAGCATCTACAAGCACTGTAGTATACTGTACCTCCAAATGGTTTGTCTTGGTACCCAAAGATTTTTATTGCTTCTATTTATGTAATTCTATTTATACAGCTATATAGTTATATGTGTAGTTATTCCTGAGTTTTTAAAGGTTTACATCCTGACACATTAGTTAATCTATTTAATAAATAATCTCTGAGAGTTTATTAAGTGCTGGGCACTCTTCTGGGTGTTAGGGATATAGCAGAAAGCTAAATGCCCTTATGAAGCTTATAGTCTAGATGGGAGAGCCAGGCACATAAAAATGAGTAAATTGTGTAATAGATTAGAAGGTTATAAGTACAATGAAGAGAAATAAAAATGCAGGAGGGAGTTGGGGAATGATGATTGTGTACCGTAAGTGTGTAATTTAAATAAGATGATCATGGACAGCCTCGTTGAGGAAGTATCATTTGAGCAAATACTTAAAGGGGTTGAGGGAGCAAGCCATGTGGACCCCTGGGGGAACAAGCGCACAGGCCCCGAAGAGGGAGGACTCCTCACGTGTACAAGAATAGCAGCGAGGCCACATGGCTAGACCCAGGAAAGACAGGGTAAAGTTATAGGATGCGAAGGCAGAGAGGTAGCAGGGCCAGACCATGTAGAGCCCTGAGAGCTCTCGTCAGCACTTTGGTTCTTACTCTGAAGGAGAAGGGGAGCCACTGTAGGGTTTTAAACAGAGTAGTGAATTATAATCTGAATTTTGATTGGACAGGACGGCGCTGGGCCCGATGTTGAGAATGACCAGTGGGAGGTAACGGGGAAGGCAGAGAGGCTAGCTCGGAGGCTTTTGCAGCAATTCAGGCAAGATGTGGTGTGACTTTGGCCATTATGGGGGTGGCAGAAGTGGCTGGATTCTGGGTGTATTTTGAGGATGGAGTCAGTAGAATTTGCTGACAGTTTGGATATGGATACAGAGTGGGGGCAGGAAAGGACTGGGAATTTGGGCTTGAATTGCTGGCAGGATTTGTTGCCAGTAACTGAAATGCGGAAGTCTAAGAAGGCAGTGTCTGCGTCTTTGGGTTAATCACATCTGTGTCACTGTCTTACAAACCAAATCTCTGGTATTCTGGGATATAATTATGATTCATAGGAGGATATTTGGAAACTACGCAGATTTCGATGCCAACAAACTATGATTTGTGAGACAATAATCACAAAAAAGTATATACAAAAATGTTTGAGTATGTGAAAGGCAGCAAAAAAAATTAAATTTATCATTACTGAGTATTTGAAGATTGAAAAATGGAAGAATGCTTGAATAGATCCTGGCTGGTGTGGCTTAGTGGCTCGAGCGCAGTCCTGCTAACCAGAGGGTCACTAGTTTGATTCTCAGTCAGGACATATGCCTGGGTTGCAGGCCAGGTCCCCAGTAGGGGGTGTGCGAGAGGCAACCACACATTGATGTTTCTCTCCCTCTTTTTCTCCCTCCTTTCCTCTCTGCCTACAAATAAATAAATAAATAAAACCTTTAAAAAAAAAGCATGCTTGAATATAAGTAAGGAATAAAAAAAGAACTTTATGTGTAGAGCTAAAAGTATCACTCCATATTTACCTATCCAATAAATAAAATTTTTATTTTAAATTAAATACACTAGAAATGTAGGTTTAATGCCAGCAAGTTACTTTCCTATGAAATTCTTTAAAACCTTTTGCCTAACATCTATTTATTTCATTTTTAGACAATATCTAAAGCTCTGAAGCCATTTGTATGTCCAGTGTATTCTGCTGTGTACTTTGTTCCAATGGTAACATCCTTGGACAGAATCTTTTTTCTGGGTGTAAGTCAGAAAACAGTAACAACGGCTGAGTAAAGAGAAGGGTTTGGTGAAAAGTATCACAACATTTTTTATTCTAATGAGACAAAGTAATAACTCTAACAGGAATGTAGATGATTGGCCAAAAAATGAAGGTTGGTGTCCCCAAGACCACATCTGGGCTCAGTGAGTCGCTAGAAAGACTCACAGAAAGCTCTTCTAATCGGGGTTTAATACAGCTGAAGGCTACAGATGAAAGTCAGCAAAGGGAAAAGGTGCACGGGCCAAACAAAGTCCAGGGGAAACCAAGCACAGGCTTCCAGGCGTCCTCCCTAGTTGGGTTGCACTTCCAGCAACGATATGTGACAACGCGCGCAAAGAGTTGCCAGCCAGGAGAGCTTACTCTAGCTTTGGTGTCCAGGACTTTTATTGGGATTCAGTCAAGTAGACAGACTCTAGCCTCCTAGAGCAAAGCTAGCAGTTCATCATAAATCACATTTAGTATAAACTGTCTGATCACCCTGGTACCACGTGGTTCAAGGCCTCAGGCATACAAAAAACTCTTACTGGGCAGAATACAACAAGGGCTCCAAGCTTGCCTACCCTGAGCTAGACTAGGGCTAGTACTGAAGGCAGGCCTTTCTTAGAAAGGTGTGGTGTTTGAGCAATAGGCCTGCAGAGTTAACCCCTTCCTGCCTAGCATGGTAGAGCCTTGAACATGGTATTAGTGCTTCGTAGAGTCATTATTAGGGATAAACTTACAGGACCTGATCCCAGAGGAGATGATATAAGGACATACCCCAATAATGCACAATTTTAGTTAACTTTATAAATGAGGGAACCAGAGTAGATTACTTACAAGAGATTAAACATATTTTGTGGTACTTTGCCTAAAAATCTACATCTTTGGGATGTAGATTGACATGACATCTTTGGGATGATGTCATGACTCATCCCAAAGAAGTTTGCAGGTAATGGTCTAGAAGAACAGAGGAATATGTGGTATTGACTGGCATCACGAAAGAGGTGAAAAAAAGAAGGCATGGAACCTGAAAGTTGATGTTAAGGTAGAGGAATTAGCTCACGTGACTATGGAGTCTGAGAAGCCCTGGTGTAAGTTCCACTCCAAAGGCAGGAGAAGACTGATATCCCAGTTCAGGGAGGAAGGGTGGGGGTGGGGAGAGTGAGGGATAGAAGGAGAATGTTTTTCTGTATAAGTATATATATATACACATATGTATGTATGTATGTATATATATTAGTATGGTAGGTCAGTAAGCTTTATCTCCATAAAATTTTGTTGATGAAGAGATAGTATTACATTGAAGACTTCTCAGATGTGTTTTCAGTTATGTGCAGTTGAGCAGGAAGAAGGAAAACCCCATGGCATCGAATACTTTATATTTGTCAAAATATTTGCTATTTTTAGTGTCTTGAGAGTCCGCAAAGTTATGAATACATGATATGCCGTATCTAGTTTTTATGAGCACTTCCTTCTGGCATCCAGTACACTTCCCTTGGGAGGGAACGGCCTTTGTATTCTCCTTGACAAGGCAATCCATGATGCTTCTGCAAGACTTTATTGAACACTTTGTAAATCTTGGCACCCTTTTTTTGCTTGAGGTGTATCAACTGATTTAGGACCACAGAAACCCTGTGAGGAAGGTTATTATTTCGTCCATTTTACAGAGGAGAAAACAGGGGCATAGCTAAGGATGTGGTGGCACAGGGATCCAAACCCTGGAAGTCTGGCTCCAGCTTGTGCCCTCAGCCACTAATCATATTCTGAGGTGAATGATGGTTAACTAGTATTTTGAAGGAACACTTACCAGAAAGTGGTAAGTGTTTTATAGGTGTTATCTCATTTAATCTCCCAACCAGTCTAGGAGAGAGATACCATTTTTTATCTTCACTTTCAATGAGGGAGTAGGTTAGATGGTTCGCTTGTTCAAAGCCATACAGTGATGAAAGACGAAAAAAGCCACTCTTGCACCTGTGGCAGTCCTCTTAGCCACCTTGTTGGTCCTCCCTCGTGACTTCACGGCAGAGAGAGAATTTTTGCTTTAGTTTGCATGAGCATTTCATGGTTTAGCTTCATGTTATTTGAAACCGTATGTTGCTATATTTAGCTATTGGCTTCATTATCTCTATTCATCTTCTTCTCTCTGCTTTATTTTTTTAGCCAGTAATGCCAAAAAAGAGTGTTTTCATGCTTAAAACTATTGCTGAGAAAGTTATAGGTGATTTCTCAGACCCTTCCAGAAAACCTTTGGTTATTTACTGTTCAGAAAAAATTTGAAAACAAAGATTGTTAATTTTCTTTTGGAGTCAGGCACAGTAATTTAAATAAATTGCTTTGGATTATGGGAGAAATTCCTACTTAACTTTAATGGCAGACAGAGTAATACAAATACTGCAGGTTAAAAAAAAAACCTCGGAAACACCAGTTTCTTAGATTTTTTTTTTTTATCCTGTAGTATTTAGGGCAGAACATAGTTTTTCTTGTTTATTTTGTATCCCCATGCCTAGCACATTTCCTGGATTTAACAACTGCTGAAGACATACCTGAATTAAGTACCATATACAAGAAATTCTTACCCCCGACATGGATAGGGAATTGATATTCCAATTCTGAAAAACAGTGCATTGGAAAATAATACGTATGCATAAAGTAACTACTTTTTAAAAGATTCAGAATACCAAAAAGAAATACACTTTGTTATATTCAACATTATTCTGAAAATAATATCAGAATAAAAATCCTGAACATACTTTAAGATACTGTATTCCAACATCATTAAGAAAATTAATTAAAAGTGTAATAAAGAAGTAGCAATCAGATGTCCAGTCATTAGACTGCTAGATAAACTAGAATTCGGTTACAGCGTAACTTAGAAAGTCTAACCATTTCATTTTCTCTTTTAGCCTCTTTAAAGCAAAATTAAGTGCCCCAGCAGTTGCATCAGTGGCTTCGCAGCTGCCCACCTCCACCTTGCTTTCTCTTTGCCTCCGTGAAAATGATGAAGATTTAGCTTCCTGTCTACATTTTGTAAGACAGTCACCCTCTCAAAAGCTGGATCTTAGTGGCTCTTAGTTTTGTGATAATGTGCACCAGGCAAAAACTCTACTGCTAAATGAATACCTTCAGTTCGATAGCCACTAAATGACTCATTCGAGTAGTCTCTGGAGATTGGGAGATGGAACCTTCACACTTGACACCAGAAAATGTGTATAGCCTTTTTAAACATAATTTAGATCAATTATTGTTTTCATAAAAGGAAGTCCTACAACTGTCATTGATGTTGGAAAGAAGAGAGCTTCAGTTATATCATGAGAAAATGCGGTGGGCACAGAAACTTTCCCAGGGACATCATAGAAGTGCTCTTTGACTGCACAGAGCTGCCCTGAACTTACAAACCTAACCTGAAGTTTCTCCAGTGTTGAGCATGGAGGTTGTGAACACCATTATTATACACAGTGTGGTTTTGCTGTGTGGGTTCAGGGTTATAATTACTCCCTCAGTAGTTTGTGTAAATTCTTGGGGGTTCCATATGGTATAATTTCATATTGTGGATTTTTGTTTGGAAATGACTTTTTAGGGAGATATATTTCATTTCACCCTTAAATAAGGAAACAATAAGCCCTCAGTAAAAGGAACTTTCATTTTGATTAAGAGCCCTTGGTTTTTAAAATTTTCTTTTTTGGCTGAGTCTGCAGACTTTACACATCAGGGAGTATAATTTTAGGGAATGATTGTATAGTACCCAAACCATATGTTTTCTTAGGATTTGATGTTTTTAAGAATAACGTTAGATTTATTTCACTACAAAAATTTACCAAGAACACATAAGGTTTATTTCGCTATCTAAGGAAAAATATTTTTCAAAAAATTATTCTAAATAGACGTTTAATAAAATTGAAATAGAAAAAAGGAGAACTTTAAAAATGTGTACATTCCACAAATTAAAATATGTGGCAACAGTGAGCACAGTATCTATGAGACCACGGAGAGATGTTTCTCAAGTGTTTGGAAATAGGGTTTCTGTGAGAGTTTAAACCCTAGACTAGATCAGTAAGGGAAATGTGCAGCTCTGTTAGGACATGTTAGCGCTCTCAGGCCACCAGAGTTTACCTAAAACCAGATTGGAGGCCTAGAGAGGGGGCGGAACTTGGGTTTCAAAGGAAGAACGAATAAGGAAGAGTCGTAGATGCTAACTTCTGCGGTGTCTACACGTTTTCCAGGGGAGAGGGTGTGATGTCAGGGGCATTCAGTTGTCTGGCCTGCTAGATTGTTTTAGGCCTTTATTGTGTATCCAGTCTTAGTGTGGGAGGTAGTCAACTGTCCTAATCATGTAACTAACTACTGGGCCCATCCATTTGTTTGGGCAAACTGGAACAGCCGCTCTCAGGTGAGCGTGAGCATGGTGGGGATGTTGGCAGGAGCTGTGGGGCATGTACTCTTTGATTTTCTTTCCTAGATGTCATTAAAAATTGAATTATAATTTCAATTTTTAACTACAATTTTTAATGACATCCCAGGTGCTGACAATACAGCCCCCTTTCAAGTGCTATTATAATGGCGATCTTAACTGGTCGAGTCGCCCCAAACCTTAAGGCCCCTCCCACTGCTTGTGTTCTGACTCTTTGTTCACTGGCCAATTATCTAATAATTTTACTTCCTGTGTAGTTTTTTGAAGAAGCCAGAAATATTTTCCAATCTGCTTAATCATTGTATCCTTTGAAATGAATGCAGGCGTTCTGGTTTTATTTATGTTGGCGGAGGAGAGCTTTAGTTCTGTTAACATTGGAGAGCATCTCCTGGGCCGATCAGCTGAGATATTGATGACATTGACTGAGCCGAGACCAGACCCTGGACTGAGGTTAGCACATCAATTCTGGCAAGGACAGCAGATATCCCACGAGTACTCAGGTACCCCTTTCATAATATAAATTTGTTACTAGGAAATAGCTCCTCAAACCAGAGATTGTAGTATTTCCCAGTCCTTATTATATCACTGGCCTTTCTTTTGAAAGACTTCAGTAAGAAGTGTCACCTTTTGTACATCAAGAATACTGGCTTTGGGAAGCAGTCCAACTCAGATAATAGTTTATTCTGTTGTTGTTCCTTTTTGGGGGGGCAAAATCCCCAACAAATACTTGAAACATTTCCAGGGTCATGTACTTTCTTTCCTAGTGAGCACTGTGCTTGCTGCGAATGATGTGTTGAAGAGTCAGCAGCATCGTGTTCGAGCTTCCACTCACTGTCTCTCACAAGTTGCATGACCCTGTCCTAGTCGGTCAACATCTCTGGTTCTCATTCTTTTGCTTATAATATTCAGTTTCTTTCAAATAAAATATTTTATGGGTAGGATAGTATAATTTTACTGTCTAAAACATCTTCCCCTTTTTAAAAATTGCAAATATTTATTGAGCTCTTCATATCAGGTTCAGTGATAAGTGCATAACATAGTATTTAATCTCCCCATGAGGCCGTGCCCATTTTATGAATGAGAGAATGGAAGCTTTGGGACCAGAAGTCAGTTGATCAAAACTAGCAGACAGCACAGTTGTGATTATATACTCATACCTGCCCAATACAACATATTATAATGCTGTCCTCCTTAGACTTGGCACATATCATAGAAGGATTTTCAATCCATCTTAATTTGGGATATGTTTTACTTTCTACAGGGTGATTTCTCTCTTCCATTTTTATGCATTCTATGTTTTAAAATTTTTTTAATTGTTTTTATTCCTTTTTATACTTTGTAAAGCCAGAGGAATTGAAAGAACCTTTGTACTACCGTGCGTTTCATTTTTAAACAATCCCAGACCACTTGGGAGCTCACTTCATTTTGGAAACTTGGTGGGCGAATCTAGATTTCAGTTTTCACTTTCATACTCTTTCTGTGCTTTCCTTGTTGAAGGATGGCAGAAATGTTGTTGAATTGTTAAAAATTTCATTACAGGAGAGAACCTTGGCTTAGGATTTAGGAAATTTGAGTTCTAGTTTTGCCTCTTAAATTTAATCTGGGATACTGTTAAGAGTAACAGCATACAGTAACTCTCAATACTGTTTTGCCACATTAATGTAGTGTAAGTAAAAGAGCATATATGTGAAAAGCATTTCACACTACATTGCTGTCTGTCGGAAGTCAAAATAGCTGCAGTGGACAGTTGGAACCAGAGCTAAAGCAAAATAATCTCAGGCTTATTGTTGTTTTATGAGGACCTGCTTCAGATAATTAGAATTTGGACATCTTGTTAAATACTTTTTGTATCCTTTGACTTGGCTTAAGCAAAATGCCAAACTAGGATTACTGCAGATATATGTGGGGCATAAAGGCAGAGAGATGGTCAAACTGCTGTCTGAATTGTCTTGTGGTGACAGGTTAATTCTTAAAGGACTATATTGCTCGTTAATTGGTTGTAAATTTGGAAACGTTTTGCTCTGAGCTATGTAGACGGAGACAAAAGAATGGGAAAGAAAGCTGGATTAGGAAAACCAGTGTATTATAGTGGAAGAGAAAAGACTTTTAGGGGAAATGAGGCCTAATAGTCTCTCAGAAACATCTTGAGAATTGACTTATGGATAAACTGTACTATTAGAATCAGCTGCAGAGGGTAGCCTGTGATTTTGCCATATTGAAAATGCTATGCTTTTGAACTGGGCCAAGTGCAGCTTAAAGATTTAAGTGAGTTAGCTCTGCTGTATCTGCAACACAATGAACAAGGTAGAAAATGTCTTGAGAGGTCACCCACAGACATCTGAAACTATGGAATGATTTGTCCAGTGTGTGTGTGTGTGTGTTTTGTGGTAGGGAGGGTTGGCCATTCTGGTAAACTCATTAGCCTTTAACGGCCATTATTTCACTCAGCATTCTCAGCATCTCCCAAAGTTTAGTCATTCAGGCACCACCTTCAACAAATGTTGCCTTAACTGTTTACTTTAAAAAAATATGCACATACAAAACTTTAATGTATTGAAAAAGGAACTTTATATATCTGTTGAAATCTCAGGTTTCTTGGGCTAGTTATAGTTTTTTTAATGCTTATTGAAATAAGTGTGTAGTTTAACATGTATCCATCTGTGGTTCATCCAAAATTATGTTGAGTAAAGCTCCTTTCATCTGATTTTAACTCTTCTTTACAGCGTGGGTCCACAGAATGCCAGGGTAGAGGTTAAAGGGGAAACCCAAAGACTGGAAATAGGGTCTTTTGGTGGAATTTTCTAGACAGACTTAAGATGGCAGATGGGAATTAGGTTCCCCTGTAGATTATCAGCCTAAAGTAACCTTGGGTTAGACTTTACTTAAGTTTAATTTATTTTCCTTCCTTCCTTCCTTCCTTCCTTCCTT
>PVJD01003716.1:0-18024 GCA_004026545.1 Mormoops blainvillei | reverse complement strand
AGTTCTAAACTTGCATTGGCTTCAAATAAGAGGGAATAAGGTTTCTACTTGCTCACTGTAGCGATGATATCTACTCTGCCAGCTCCTAAGCACAGGAGTTAGTTCAGTTCAGCCACAGTCTATGAGCCATCTTTTCTGTGTCACTCACAGTGCTAAGCCTGTGATGCAAAGAGAAAGCTATGATCCTGCCTTCTGTGATGCACAGCATAGAAGCAGCCAAAACAACCCAAGGTAATACAGCCAGATACAGGGAAAACTGACCCTTTGGATAGACCGACAAAGGCCTTAGTTAGCTGGGAGAGCGCTGGGGGGCTGGGCACGTGGAGTGTGATATAAAGGAGGCAACACATGATTTGTGCCTCCGTGAAAGCTGTGGGTTTTTCTCCCTGGGCAGTCTTTGCCGATCGTTCTGGAGAATTTCTGTGGGTTCTGCGCTGGCCCACATGGTGTTCCAACAAGAATTAATGTTTTATATGTGCGGTAACTCACAGCCTTGCTGCCCTGATACCCTCACATGAATTTCAAGTAATAACTAGGGAACCTTCAATAACAGTTGGCATATTGAGATGGCATCATTCCCAAAACAACATCTTAATGAGGTTCTGTGCTTCAGGAGCAACTCTTCATGTTTAAATATACTGAGGCACGTCCTACCTAACGGGAAGCAATGTGGCAGAAGTGACTGGGCTCATAGTATGAATCCTAAATTGTGAGTGGCTCTATGGAGCAGCCCTGACTCTGTACATGGGTAGGAGGATGTTATGCCTAAGAAAAGAGAAAAAGAATAAAACAAATCAGCCTTAAGCACCTTGAGGAAATGCTTGTACAGAACCTGAGATAGAGAATTTCTAGTCTCCACATAGCTTCTTAGCCACACCCCAAGCCACCCCCTGCCCATCTAGAATGTGAGCTGCACATTCAAAAACGAAGCCCTGGCCAGGGAGCTCATTTGGTTAGATACTAACCCTTACACCCTCTAAATTAGAGGGTCTTCCTGATATGCCAAGGCTGCAGGTTTGATCCCCAAGAATGAACCAATGAGTGCATAAATAAGTGGAACAACAAATTGATGTCTCTGTCTGTCTGTCTCTCTCCCTCTCCCCCCACCCAAAATCAATTTTAATAAAAACAGTGGAGAGATCTTTAATTCTCTGCATGTAGGGGTCAATTAAAGGAGAAACTTCCAACCCATCCTCACTCTGGGTACCTAAAATCCTCACAGTGTTAATTGTATTGATGGCTGCACTCAATCTTAGACTTTTGGAAATTTAATACATACAGGCTTTAAAAAAATTGTTAGCACAATTATTCTATGGAAAGAGCAAGAAATAAACCCAGGGTATGGGGCAGGGGCAGTGAGGACAGAGCATTACTTCAGATCCAGCCACATCTTTGTGTTGCCAGAGACCACACCCCTTCTCAGACACAACCACGAAGGATTATTTCTTTTGGCCAGGTCTCTGACCTTGAAGGATCCAGCCAGCTGCCTTGAAGCTTTGGGTGCTAGACATAATATAGGCAGAACCCAAGAGTTATTTCTATTTTGTACATTTTATTGAGCGTGGCTATTTTGCTCTTTTTTATTCACCACCAATTCTACTCTTGAAGTAAATCTAAAATGCTTTGCAAAACCACTGCCATTGATCTCTTATTTTATATATATAGTCTAAAGCACATTGAGAAATATAAAGAATACTAGAATTTATGGCAGCATCCACATGTGATGCCACATTGCCTTTCTCTTGGAGATTCAGCAAGTTGAGAACCTGGATTGATCTCTAGTGTGTGTAAAACCTTTAGTTTTCTTTTTTCTGAATGTGATGAGGCGGTTTTTCCTTGGAAAAATAGTTTGTGTTCAGCTGGGGAGGTTGATTTTTCTCCATCGGTTTCTCCTTTTAATAATTGAAAACTACTGTTCATTATTTACATAAAAGCTGTCTTTTTCTGGTCTGCTTTCTATAACCTTTCCCCTCTGAAGAATTTTAAGAATTCCCTGACTTTCCTCTAGGGGATTTTATGCGTGCTTTATCCCAGATGTGAGACATAGGCAACTAGGCTGAGGGTTTCTTTCTTTCTTTTTTTTTTTTTTAATGTTCCTACATTTGAAAGACATTCTTTTAACCTGTGAGCAAAGCTGCCACTGAAAAAAGGACTTTTAAGAAAGTTAAGTAGTTAAGCAAATATGTGAGCTTGGTTTAAATGTCTGACTTACTGAATGACACCAAAATCCCATATGCACAATGAAAAAGTAGACAGTAGTTTCAAATAATAAAGGGGAAATGCACACGTGTTATTTTAGCCTTTTAATTCTGGGATTTTATTTCCTGAATGAAGGCGTGTCAGTTTCTAGTCCCAGCAAGCCCATGTCTGGTCTTCCCCTGCATACTTGTTGATGGCAGCCTAGGGAATGCCCAGGCCTGACAGATGTTTACCCTGGTTTTGTCTTCTTTGTCCCCACCTTCTGCTGCCACAAAGAGGATAGTAAGCCGTACTCATAATATTTTGTCTGCTTACATTCTTATAGGTGTATTGATCCTCATCCCTGGTTCAAAATAGAGAATTTTAGGAAGCAGGGAGAGGTTAGAGTGAAGGAGGCTATGTTAAGAAAGACAGGATTTTCTGTTTTTTCCTAATGTCCATTCAGATTCCCAGACCACATTTCAATACCAGCTTTTGGTTATTTTGTTTTTCATATCAGTGGCTAAAAAATAACCATAAAAACCTAAGCTTTTCGTGTGATAAATATGAGAAGAATGCCTACTTATGCAAGCATTGGGTTGGCCAAAAAGTTCATTTGGTTTTTTCCATAAGATGGTCCTAGTAGTGCTGTGTTGTCTTGAACTTCATTTGATACAATTTTGTTAGATTGTATTGTGACAGCTGTCATATCAGCAGGCATTTAAAAGAAACATCAAAATTGGTGAATTTTGTGTGGCCCTTTTAATATTAAAGATGGAAGAAAATATGCAACATTTTTTGTATATTACACTTTATTATTTCAAGAAAGGTAATTACAAGCAAAACTGAAATGCCAAAAAAGATTTGAGCAGTGTATGGTGAAGGTACAGTGACTGATCATTCATGTCAAAAGTGGTTTGCAAAGTTTCGTGCTGGAGATTTCTTGCTGGACAATGGCTGCTCCACGGTCGGGTAGACCAGTTGAAGTTGATAGTGCTCAAATTGAGGCATTAATTGCAAACAATCAATGTTATACCATATGGGAGATAGCTGACATACTCAGAATATCCAAATCAGTAAAGTTATTGGTGAAAATGAAACTACATGTCTTTTATTTTATGGAAAAAACCATATGGACTTTTTGGCCAACCTGATTTAATACTGTTTCCCCACGTCTAAAGTTCTGTTTTCCATAGTGAATACATGCCTGATGTAGTATGCCTAATTAATTAATTTTAAATTATTAAGTTTCAAGAAGTTTCTAGTTTAAATTTTGTTGTGGGTGGGTAGAGGTGTAGGATGCTAAAATGTGGTACAAATGGTGATGGAAGGAGACATAACTTAAGGTGGGAAACACACAATACAGTACACAGATGATGTATTATAGAATCGTAAACCTGACACCTATATACTTTTTTTAACCAATGTCACCCCAATACATTTTTAAGAAAGTAAAGCTTATACATGGATTAAAAAGAAAAAATGTAAATTCGTATGCTTTATTTTAAAATATGAGGCCTGTCCAGAAAAAGTCCAGCCGTGGTTAATATAACGAGAACTGTTTGTATGACATTAATGTAGCCTGGAAGCCAAGGAGAGTGGACTGGAATGCACATGCATGAACAAATGACGATTTCACCATGCTAGTCAGTGGGGGCAGTAGTTGCTGTTCAGTGAGCATGTGTACTGTGTGGCCATTGCATTCAAAATGACTGAGTGAGTAGAGCAACAAATCTGCATCAAATTTTAAGTTAAGCTTGAGCATTCCTCCACGAAAACTATTTGGATTTTTCAGGAGGCCGCAGCTGTGGGCAACTGCTGACTTGGCAGCTTTATCAGGACAACGTGCCCACTTGTGCATCACATCTCATGGAGGGTTTTTTGGCAAAACAGCAAATCACCCAGGTGACTCAACCCTCCTACAGCCCAGATTTGGTGCCCTTCGACTTCTGGCTTTTCTCAAAACTAAAATCACCTTTGAAAGAGAAGTGATTTCAGACCATTGATGAGATTCAGGAAAATATGACAGGGCAGCTGATGGTGATTGGGAGAATGGTGTGAAGTCCCAAGGTGCTTACTTTGAAGGGGACTGAAGGACCATTGTCCTATGTTCAGTGTTTCTTGTATCTCGTATCTTCTTCAGTAAATGCCTCTGTGTTTCACATTACATGACTGGATACCTTCTGGACAGACTTCATATTGAGACCTTTTCCTAGTAAGTGGGGTGACTACCTACCAAGTTTTTACTTCTCAGTGTTTCCTTGGTTAACATATTTTTCTTTTCTTTTTTTCCTCCTGTAGTATCTTTCAAAGATGGTTTGGTTGCCTTGGAGATTTGGAGATCTGATGCCACGATGAGGACTCACACACGGGGGGCTCCCAGTGTGTTTTTCATATCTTTATTCTGCTTTGTGTCAGCCTACGTCAGTGACGAGAACCCAGAAGTCATGATTCCCTTCACCAATGCCAACTATGACAGCTACCCAATGCTGTACTTTTCCAGGGCGGAGGTGGCAGAGCTCCAGCTCAGGGCCACTAGCTCGCACGCACATATTGCTGCCCGAATCACGGAAGCTGTACATACCATGCTGTCCAGCCCCTTGGAGTACCTGCCTCCCTGGGATCCCAAGGACTACAGTGCCCGCTGGAATGAAATTTATGGCAACAACTTGGGTGCCTTGGCGATGTTCTGTGTGTTGTATCCTGAGAATATTGAAGCCCGAGACATGGCCAAAGACTACATGGAAAGGATGGCAGCTCAGCCTAGTTGGTAGATTTTTGTCTTTTTCTTCTTACTGTATTAACTCTGCAATTTAAAGAAGTGAATTTATACTCAGATGAAATCTCAAGAGGCCAGAGTTTCACATTCTTGTTTCTGTGTGTGTGTATGTGTGCAAGGGTGAGTGAAGGGAGGAATTACTTGTTGTGTTACCAGTGGCTTCTCAAAGGTCCATAGTTTCAAAAGATCTAGTAAATTCCAGGTCTAAAGTTAGAAGCAAAATATTTAGATACAACCTAACCGAAAAAAAATTATTTGTTGAATTGATTAAATAGTACCATTTTGATTGTTGAGAATTTTTTTCACCTTGTTTAAAAAGTATCAGTATACATGGATAATTATTGTCACCTGCCCTTAGGTTCTGATTGACCTCCCCCCAAGTGGTTAAAACCTTTATTCAGAAAGAAATTTCAGCCAGTTAAAATTTATTTCCATGATAAAATTTATTTTTATGATAATTAGGAGCTAAAAGTAAATGTGATGGGATTAACTTGTGGTTTATAAACAAGATCTTATTCAATTACCAGCAGATTATCCAAACCTATAGGAAAACCAGTGTTGTAGGATAATTATATGAGGAATTCTTATTATGTAGTAATTTACATTCAGAAATTCAGATTTGAGGACAAACTTTCTGTCTCTTATTGATTAGTTTAACTATATTTATTTATAATTAATGTGTCTACTTACTTCCAAAAAGATATGGATAAATTGATTAATTTAGAGATTCAGTGGGAATTCTTACTTCAACTATGTTTTAATATATATTCATGGTTCAGTTGCACTAAAAAATTTACAAACTATGTGAAATATTCTTTTAAAATTACATAAATTGCTACTTGTCACGGGGCTAGAGAGAGCTCATTATTAAATGCTTAGAAAAATCAGTGAATATATGTAGTGCTGTGATGAGTTGCAGCTCCCATGGGTTAAATCTTACATTTCATGGGGGTGAGGAGTGGTAGTTTGCAAGCTTCCTGAGTTTTTCTTATAGGGGGAAGAAATTTAATTCTTCCTAACTTTCTGCCAATATGGTAAAGACTATAAAGTTTGAAGGATTTTCTAGAATGTCTAAATGAAAAAGATTATGGAAGAGTTGGCATTAAATCCATATCAGAGCTGATTTTTAAGACTTATTAAATATGTATAGTCATTTTGAAGATTTTACAGTATTTGAGATTGAAAAGAACCTTTTTTAAAATTTTGTTTATTGCTGAGTTATGTATGCCACAGTTTGACTTTGGCACTAATTAACTGATCTTACTCTATGGACACCAACAAAGAAAATAAAAGATGTGTGAAAATGTATTTGCTATTTGAACTATAAGACTATATGATCATATTATAATCACTTGACATTGTGTAGTTAGTTAAAAATAACAAGCATATTATTTAGGAAAAAACCCTTGTTCGCCCTGGCTGGCTAGCTCAGTTGGTTAGAGTCGTTCCCATATACCAAGGTTGGGGGTTTGATCCCAGGTCAGGGAACATACTGCAGTCAACCAAGGAATGCATAAATGGAACAACAAATTGATGTTTCTCTATCTCTCAAGTCAATAAATTTAAAAAAAAAAGAAACTAGAAAAAACCTTTGTTGTTTTATAAGGACACTTTTTCTTTTAAAGCCCCCCTACTCACCCACTTTTTTTTAGATACATAGTGAAATTTGACAGATTAATATACTGGTGAAATGTTCCAGAGAGATAGTTACTGTAAAAAAACCATCTATTTGACCTCATGAAAGAGTAGATGAATGTGAAGTAGCATTTTTTTTTAGTGGAGATTGTTTTAGCACAAATGTAAAGTGCAGTTTTATTATAATATTAAACATTCAGACATATAAATATCAGCTTGAATGAATGCTGTTATTAGAGAGGATGACACACCTGTTACAAAAGAGAATAAATGACTTCCCAAAAAAATGACAGTTTTTACACAGCTTCTGCAGGCTTAGATTTACTGGTTATTAGAAATGTGTATAAATTTACTAAAGGACTACTAGTACTTTATTCATGTTAGTATTGATAAAAATAGGTATAACTCTATGCCATTATCCAATAATCTAAAAGCCAGTCCGAACAATTAACCTCTTTTGCTTACCCCCCTAAAAGCTAAAGGCCAGAAGTTGAGAATTTATCTTCATATCTAGTTTCTTGCTCCAGAAGTAATCCTAGCATAAAAATTTGAGCTACTGGAACATTTTGTCTTGGCAAGTATTGTTAATAGGCTGTGCTTTTTAATGGAATTTTTAACTTTTAAAAGCTATCACACCTAATCCCTAGACTCTTAAATTTTCATTTAAATTTGTAGTAGAACATAATCACTTTTTGACAACTTAAAAACACTGTTAAATATTTTTATAGTTTAACTTTCTCTGTTCAAATCAACTAAATCATATGTCCCTACTGTGCACAAAGAAGAATATTACAAATATGGTCATTGTGTTAGGATAGTTCATCTATATTTGGTTTCAGAGGGAAAAAAGACCAGCTCTTATTTACAAAAGATCCATAACCAATAATTAATATTTTGGGGAAAAAAAGCTTTTTGCAATAGCTTCATCAGACTGAATACATTTGCCATTTTCCTTGAAGAACATTTCTACTCTTTAGAACACCAATAACCAAATTGTGTTCATTGACTTAATCAACAAACATTTATTGAGGACCTGTTGTGTCATCCATCGTCCTGGGGTCTAGGGATGCAAAGATGAAGAAATAGCCCAATGACTTTATAATCTGCACCTGGGGAAAGGGGTGCAAACTTTGGGTATTTGAAACCTAAGCTAGGGCTATATCCTGTTCTCAGAAATGAGTACGTTCATGATGCACTTAATGATTTGTATCGTGCTGCACTCCAGTGCAGTAGAAAGTATCCGTTCTGGAGTCATGCTGCCTGCATTGGAATCCCAGCTCCCCAATCTTCAGCGGTGTTACTTTGGCCTATTTTATTTAATTTGCCTGAGTCTTAGCAGTCTGATGCATAAAGTGACAATAACAACACTATCTATTTCATAGGGTTATTAAGATTAAATGAGATAATATGAAGTACCTAGCCCAGTTTCTGTCACATAGTAAGCCTCCAATAAATAAGAACATCACAATAATAATATTTGCTGCTATTATTTACTTAGCGCTAGACCATTTAGTTTATAATTTGGTATTGTAGGTTCTAAGGAAATAGTATTTGTTTGGAGAGTTTCCTCATTTTTGTTCAGATTGCTTTCAAAACTCATAAAATTTTCCTTTTGGCTTTGTTCCATTAAAACTTTCAACGATGCTTCCCTGGCTGGTGTGGCTCAGTGGGACTGAGTGCTGGCCTGAGAACCAAAGGGTCACCAGTTCAATTCTCAGTCAGGGTACATGCCGGGGTTGCGGACCAGTCCCCCAGTAGGGGGCGCGCCGCAGGCAATGACACATCAATGTTTCTCTCCCTCTCTTTCTCCCTCCCTTCCCTTGTCTCTAAAAGTAAACAAATAACTCAGTCCACTGAGCCACACCAGTCAGGGAAATATAAAATCTTTTATAAGAAAAGAAATAAATAAAACTTTCAGTGATGCTCCCCTGGGCCTGCCTGTGTGCATCTAAGAATCTCATGGTGACACCAATGAAGAAGGCTTAGGGGAAAGTCAGAAGGACGCGGTGTCTTTTGTCTGGTATTAGAAAGACCTGTATCTGAGATAAGCATGAATGCAGATTCATTAATGTGGTTCATTTCATTTGAGTATTCTGTAAATGAAGAACTGAAAGATCATATCTGTAGATTCACCTATTCATGACTCTTAGGCCATTGTAAAAAAAAAAAGTTATATGGAAAATGTTCTTTAATTCTACCGATCTTGTCATGTGTCCACAAAGTTGAAAGGAAACCTGATAGAAGGATAATGAAGTGGTGGTGATTTGTCACCACAGAAAGAGGAGGCTGTCCTGTGCTGTGTCTGCTTTTGCAGAGATACCCACATCCTGCTGCAGAAGCTCACTCCCCTTTGTTCTCCCTTCTGCAAATGCTTATAGTCTTCATAACAATAAAAGTACCGTATTTCACCACATATAATGTGCATTTTTTGCCCAAAGTTTTGAGGGAAAAACAAGAATGCACATTATACATGAGTAGTGCCTGAAATACCTTGTATCTGTTCTTGTGTTTTGTAATTATTTGTTACATAAAATTTCTTGTACCATAGCATGTTAAAAAATAAATGCTAAAATTCTTTTATAGTACAAAAAATAAGTATCTAAATATAAATAAATAAATAATTGAATTAAAAACTT
The DNA here is from genome assembly GCA_004026545.1 of Mormoops blainvillei. Taxonomy (NCBI): domain Eukaryota; kingdom Metazoa; phylum Chordata; class Mammalia; order Chiroptera; family Mormoopidae; genus Mormoops; species Mormoops blainvillei. Next base: position 8,796 of record PVJD01003716.1, on the reverse strand, counting down.
AAAAGATTTTTATCCTGAAAGTTTGGGCCAAAAATGCGTGTGTGCATTATACATGGCAAAATACGGTAATTTAAGCTTGCTCTTAATTTAGTTCTAAAAATCAAATTTTTAATGATATTTTAATATATAAATGTAATGGCAAATTATTTTTTGCATAATGAATAATGTCTCTGACTTCTGAATTAAGCCTTTTTTCCCTTATAGATCTCATCCTCTGAATGAGATTGGGGTTGTAGTTGGCTCTGTGTTAGGTACAAGCATGGCTAGAATATAATATGCCACCGTTTTAAGTCCACTTAATGAGCTGGGATCATGAATCTAGGGCTGGTAACAATAGAAAATGCATTTTATTGCACTTAAATGAATTCATTTTTTAATATGAAAATATCACCTAGTCACTAGAACAAGTTCTGTATATGCCAATTGGCACATGGGGGTATTCTCATTTATAAATGGTTGCTTTGTGCATTCAGTTCTGACATAGTTAAGAAAAAGACCACAGTTGAACTCCAGATAACTAAAAACCTTTCATTGTTTTTTCCCCTAAAGAGCTTAATAAAGTAGCAAAATAATAAAAGCAGTTCTTAGCAGAGATTTAAAAATGATGTCCATAACATCAGCTTCTGTAATGAGTTTTTGGAGTCAGCACATATTATTCTACTGTCCTAAAAATTTTTTTAACATGTATGTATGTATTCACTTATTTATACTTATTTCTACTGTGCCTTTCCCTCAGAAGATTAAGGAAACATAAAATACAAGATTCAAGTTAGAAATAGCTGGGAAAGAAAAGAGGGAAGAAAAAGAGGAGAGGCGTCAGCTGGACTAGGAATGAAGTCGTTGCTGAAATGCATCTTATATACTGTGAGTGGCCACAGGTGGGCTCTGAGTTTTTTAGCAACAGAGAAAGTAGGCTCGATTACTTTTGAGTATACAGTGCCCTTGGGATTAAAAACAGATCAGTTACTCTGCAGAAATGCTGTTTGGGACCCAAGGATCAGACAGAAATTTCTCCTGGGGTTTTCGGGAAGAACCACCACAGTAGTCCCAGGAACGTCCTTGTGTGATATGTGATGAGTTGTACAGTGCTGTTCTCTTTACACCAAACTAGACTGAGGGTGGGACCGTGTCTGTTTGCTCACGTGTGTACCCCAGACATTAGGTATATTTCTGTCGAATGAATGAATGAATACTGTAATATCCCTGGATGGAGGATCTCCAAAGTAAAGTTCTCTAAAATGAGGTGGAGGAGAAGGGCACACAGTTAAGCCACTAGCCACCATTTTCCCCTGAGTGTAGCCTAATCCTTCAGTAGAATTTTGTATATGTAGAAAAATGAAATGACTGCATAACTCTCAGGCAGCCTCCCTGTACATTGTGTATCTCAACCTGGTTTTCAATAGATGAGTTGTGGTGAGCTTGACATAATGTCCTCACAAGTTCTTACAGTAATTAATCTACAGCTGAAAGCAAACAAAAAACTCATTCAAACAATTATTGGAAAGCCCTACAGATCCTGAATCACTTAAGAAAAGGGCAGTTAGGTTGGCCATATTTTACTTAATACTATGAAGAGATGAATGCTTTTAAAAGAGATTGGAGATAGGATTGCAACAGAAAGGATTTGTTGTCCAAGCTCTTGTTGACAGTGTGTAGTCACCTGGTATGCACTTCCAGTCTACAGGCTTTGGGAACTTCCGTGTGAGCATTGCTGACCATGGGGAACAGGCCTAGCATAGTGGTCTTTGGAGGTGAAGATGTGGCCATTTCTTTAGCCAGTCATCTTTTGGCAGGTTCCTTAACTCCTTTAAACCTAAGTTTCTTCATCTATAAAATGTGGGTCATTCTTCCCACGTATCAATAAGATTGTTCCAAGGATTAAGTAAGATAATGCATGTAAGGTTCTGAACATTCTATGCCTGGCACATGGTTTCAATAAAAAGTTTACTGTTATTACACTGAAATACATATGAACATGTAGCTTTACTCTTGTTAAGCTTCTCAATACAGTACTCCACCTACCTAGTCACTCTGGAGTTGTGTGTTTGAGAAGTATTCATTGTGAATCTTGCTTTCCCCCTTTCTTTATGGCATTTTTGCCTACTTATCGTCAGAAAATAAATCACAGAGGAAAGAAATTACTTCACTTTTGCATTGGAGCCAGTCAGCTAAGGAAATCAGAACTGGTGAGGGAAACAAAGAAAGTTAAACTTTCAGACAGAGAAGTAATTATATTTTTATTTGTAACAGACTGCATATTAAATCCTTACCTGTGAACTACAAGTTTCTGGAGAGTGATATCTGAGGATGTATTTGAAAAATAAAATAAAATAATAAAGTAAACAGAAAAAAAAGAAGAAGAGCCCCTGGCACATTGAAATGAACCCATCAGTTTCATTTCTGCGCATTCCAAAATGATGACTGTGCCTGTCTTGCTCAGCATCGCCTGCTGGGCTCCAATGCAGTTCCCTACAACTGTTTTTGCAGGCTTTTTACTTTTCTAATTTGCACATTAAGGCTGGGAATCAAAGTAGGGGAGGATGTAGCTGGGCCCCCCAACATGTGGAGCTATAGCACCATGAATCAGGGTTTCCTCTCCTGACCTTAGAATGGTAAAGATGGGAGGCTGATCCCGGAATACACCTGGAATCCATTGCATTCAAGGAAACAAATCCAGTGGACTCACGGAAGCAAATGCTGGGCTCTCAGGAAACCCAGCCCCCTGCTCCCCTGGCTTGTTCTCAGTCATGTTTCTCCTTCCTTTTACTCTTCCTCCTCTCTCTTTCTGCCTCTCTTTTCCTCTGTTCCTTTCATTCTGTGATCTAAAGACAATCATCCCCTTTTACTCTGCTTCCGATCCTTGGAAATAAAAAGCTAAAACTGATGACTACAAGGCTTTTAATGATAATCGAATTCTTTAAAAGTTATAGAAACACATGTTTTAGGAACCTGGTCAGTGGGGTTTCCCTTTTTCAAAAAGCAGGTTATTGCCAGCATCAACCCAAGTGAAGGCATGGGACAAGGATTGAGGTCAGGTGACCTGTGGCAGGAGGAAGCATGTGAAGAGTTGCTAAGGGAGAGGTGAAGTCAGCTGCGCAGTTTTGCTGAGCATCTCAGTGTGGTTGTTCAATACATATCAGGAAGATTGTTCTCCATCTATTTCAAATGCAAGTGAGGATAAAGTCATTTTAATAAGGCTTCTTTTCTAACAACTGTCTGCATTTTGAGATACTGTACAAAAGTGATACTAAAACACAATTGAAAAGAAATCCAGAGTTAATTTCCTTTGTGGGATCTGTTTGTTGTTTTGACTGTCTAAGATTCAGGATTGGTCCAACCTTCAACATGCCACTGTGATGAGTGACTCGCTGTCTCCTACCTCTTGCCCTTTCAGTGTCCTGTGTTGCCTTTTAAAATACAATGTGGGCTTTCAGAGTTGCCTGAGGGAGCCACGCCTAAGGCCCAGGGCAATTTTCCTCCTTTTGGTGGATTCTTAAATCAGTGCCCCATATATGCAAGGATATGGATATATTTAGTTCAACATAGTCTTTAAATTTGGCTCTTAAATTTTTCATATTAAAAACTTGCCAGTAATGATGTTTATTTAAATTTTGTGCATTCCTTGCCCCAGATATTGAGGGAAAATCTTAGTTGGCAAGTAGTACATATATGAGATCTGTCCGGAAAAATTCTGGCCATTGTTAATATAACAAGAATGGTTTGAACAATACAGATGTAACCTAGCAACCAAGGAGACTGGACTGGAATGCGCATGCATGGACAATGGTGACTTCACTATACTAGTCAGTGGGGGCAGTAGACCTGTTGAGTGAGCATGGGTTCTATGTGGTCGTCACATTCAAAATGACTAGTGAGTGGAGCAACAGATCTGCATCCAATTTTGCATTAAGCTCAAACATTCCTCCACAGAAACTATTCAGATGATTCAGAAGGCTTTTGGAGATGATGCAATGAGGGCAGTGTGGATAAAAGTGTGGCACAAATGCATCAAAAGATGGTTGAGAATCAGTTGAAAGTGATCCATATTCTGGAAGTTCTGCAACAAGCAGAACACCTGAGAATGTTGAATATGTACAAGCTGCAGTCAACAAGGATCAGTAACTGACAGTGCGAGAACTGGAAGCTGACATGGGGATTCCAAAAACTGCTGTGTCTGAGATTTCGACATAGGATCTTGGCATGAAATGTGTTGTGGCAAAATTTGTTCCACAGCTTCTGCTACCAGAGCAGAAGGAACATCGTGTTGCAGTTGCTAATGATTCGATTCAAACTGCTACCAATGAACCAGATTTCCTCAAGAATGTCATAACCAGAGATGAAAGGTGGGTCTACGGCTATGATCAAGAAATGAAGTCCCAAGTCGTCCCAGTGGAAATCTACCTGGTTCTCCATGCTCAAAGAAGGCGCAGCAAAGTTGCAGCAAGATCAAACCGTGTTAACTGTGTTTTTTGATTGGAAAGGTGATGTCTATCACAAGTTCGCCCCTCCAGGCCAAACAGTTAATAAAGGAGCACTGCCTCAGTGGTCTTCGTTGGTTGAGAGATGCAATACGACAAAAATGGCCACAGCTCTGGGCAACTGGCGACAGGCAGCTTCATCGGGGCAACTCTGTCTGCTCGTGTACCACGTCTCATGCAGAGTTTTTTGGCGAAACATCAAATCACCCAGGCGACTCTGCCCGCCTACAGCCCAGATTTGGACCCCTGTGACTTCTGGCGTTTTCCAAAACTAAAATCACGTTTGAAAGGGAAGAGTTTTCAGACCATGGATGAGATTCAGGAAAATATGACAAGGCAGCTGATGGCAATTGGGAGAACTGTGTGAGGTCCCAAAGTGCCTACTTTGAAGGGGACTAGGGTGTCATTGTGATACAGTGTTTCTTATTTTTTTCTTTTAAAGATTTTATTTGTTTTTGGAGAGAGGGGAAGAGAGGGAGAAAGAGAAGGAGAGAAACATCAATGCGTGGTTGTCTCTTGCGCATCCCCCACTGCAAACCTGGCCCACAACCCAGGCATGCGCCCTGACTGGGAATTGAACCAGCGACCCTTTGGTTCTCAGGCCGGTGCTCAGTCCACTGAGCCACACCAGCCAGGGCTGTGCACTGTTTCTTATATCTTCTTCAGTAAATGTCTGTTTTTCATATTGAAGGCTGGATACTTCCTGGACAGACCTCGTATATCTGTATTTTATTTCAGTAATGCTTTGTAATTATTTTTATAAAGATTGGCTTTACCTGTGAAGTGAAATAACTATTCGCTTTTAATACCACTTAAGAATAGAGTCTTACTCAGAGAAAGACAAATACCATATGATTTCACTTATATGTGGAATCTAAATAACAAACTGAACAACCAAAAGAGACTCATAGACACAGAGAACACAGTGACTGTTGTCAGAGGGGAGAAGGTTAAAGTACAGCATAGGGAACATAGTCAATAATAGTGTAATAACGATGCGTCGTGCCAGGGGGGCACTTGAAATATTAGGGGATTGCTTTGTAAAGGAGATGATTGTCTAACGACTGTGTTATACACCTGACACTAATACAAAATAATATTGAATGCAAACTGTAATTGAAAAATAAAATTAAAAGAACAGTAGGGTCTTGTTGCCATTAAGGTCTTACTAATGCTATATAGACATTTATAACTGCTAGAGAGCAATGATGATAGGTGTATGCCCATGGAGTCTCATAAAGCCGGGTAGTTCATTTTACTTTAGTTATCTTCAGAATTGCTTTTTTACCTTTTCATTTCCTTCTCCCATATCCATTAAGGGAACATGGTGTTGCCATGCTTAACGCAGCTTCTTACGCATCTTTCCTGTTCCTTTCCAGTGTCAGCATGCTGGCATAGGACCGCGGGAGGAGACACAGTCAAGGGCCAGGTCACTGCCAATCCCACATAAGCCTGTGGTTTAGAAGCTTTGTGTGTGGAATGTCTTGGAGGTGAGAAATCAGGAGGAAGGGAACTCAGTAGAAGCTCATAATATTAGTCTAGGAAGGAGATGAAAACCATAATTAAGAGAGTATGGTGGCAAGAAGATGGGATAAATTTAAGAGACATTTAGGACAGAGAACCTACATTGAGATTGATTGGATAAGGGACAGTTTTTCTCAAAGTATGATCCTTTCATCAGAATCCTATAAGTAATCTTAAAAAGACAGATTCCTAGGCTCTGCCTAGGCTCAATAAATGATTTCTTGGTATAGGTCAAAGAACCCACCCTTCTAGAATTTTGTGATTTTAGTGTTTTAGGCTTTTTACTGACAGGCATTGATATACATCTCCCCAGTGGTCCACTTGGACCCTGTGCACTGATATTTCCATCCCTACCCCGAGTCTGATAAATTTATACATTTATAGACCAGTCCTGAACCAGCCTTTCTGCTGCAGGGATCCCAGACTTTCATCCTTTCTCTTCCTCCTTTACCTCCAACTCTACCCAGACTTCAGGATCCAGTTAACTTCTCCTTCCACCATAATATTTCCTCTAGCCTCTGCCCTCCTCAAATCTCATAGTTGTTATTTTTCATATGACTCCCTGGTTTGCAAAAGTTAACTGGGTTACTTACCTTGTTCCCTCACCAGGAGTGTATGTCTTCAGGATGTAGCCCCAAAGAAACTTCTTTCTAGAAACCTCCTGAAGTCCAGCTTCTACTCATACATTTGCCAATGTGACTGAAATATGTCAAGGAACCCACGGAAAACCCTTAAAGGATGCTTCTCCTGTACTCTAACTCTCGGTTCATTTGTTTGCCTCCTCTGCTGACACATAAGCTTATTGAGGGTAGCACCATCATCATATTTTGCTGTTGAGTCCTGAGAGCCAAATATGTTATATTGCCACAAAGGCACTAATAAGACAAAGTGAATGAATAAATAAATTATCTGATTTTGATTGAGAATTTAGCTTATCAAGAGCAGAAGTCCTGGCTCTGTATACAACTTTGAATCTGATTTGGTGCCTTGTACATTGTGGGTGCTATTTGTCTGACATCACTTCCACTCCAAAGACCTGCCTGTTGTCTGCGTGTAATAACAGAGGCATTGTACCTTTGGCCTGCTTGGATGGAGGTGTGTCAGGATGTGACTAGTTTACCAGAGAGTCTTCGATTAGTTGCTTTTTGAAGTGCTCCTCCTGCACTTGGTATTTTCTCCTCCCTATTCCTTGAATTTTGTCATCCAGCATCTAAACATATATGTGATATTCATGAATGTTTCCTATCAGATAAACTCTCTCTCTCTCTCTCTCTGTCTCTCTCTCTCTCTGTCTCTCTCTGTCTGTCTGTCTCTCTCTCTCTCTCTCTCTCTCTCTCTCTCTCTCTATATATATATATATATATATATATACACACACATACACTTTTTTTGTTGTTCAAAGCCACCTGTTTCAATCTTTGAAATGAATGGTAGTAACGTCAGGTGGTGGAAGGCAATTCTTTATTGGAATTAAGGGTAAGAACTGTGGAGCCAGACCTCCTGTCTTCTAATCCCATTTATGAGCTGTATGACTTGGAGCATGTTGACTTCTCCACGGCTCACTCTCTTCACTATAAATTGGTGATAAATGTAATACTTACCTTACAGTCTTGTTTAGAGAATTAAGTGAGTAAATGAAAGCAGTACCTGGCATAATGTGTCAGCTTTAACTATTACTTTGTTCATGTTTTGTGTACTTATAAATTAATGCCAACAAAGGCAATTTTAATTGATAATAAATGTATGCACGTATCCATTTATGTAAGTTGATCATGTACTTACTCTGTTTTAGGCATTGTGCTAGGTACTGGGGACACGAAAATTTGAGGACAAGTTAAACATCTTGCCTTAATTTGCTGATTCCTGGAAGATGTAGACTAGTAGACATTGTGAATGCAGGTGTTAATTTTGTGACAGGGGAGAGCACAGTGTGTAATGGGAAGACTTCACCCAAATTGGAGCATCAGGGAGAACTTTCCTACTGGGCCCTGAAGGACATATAGGAATCAGCCAAGTGAAGGGGGAAGAGAGCATGTTTGAATGTTCCAAGCAGAAGTGACTGATGTGCAGAGACTGGATCCATCTCACTTCTGGTAAGCCAGTGCCCACAAGGTGATGTAGCTCTGATTTCTTTTACCAGGAACCCAGGAGGCTGCTGAGGAGCATTCTGGAAAATTGAACAGAATAGAGATAGGAGCAGATAAAGTTTAGTAAAAGTAAAGATTCAGGCCAGGAATGAAGACCTGAGTTTGTACCATGTTATAGCACATGCTATACATATGCCATCTATGTTATAACATGTTATACTGGTGCGGAGAGAGAAAGAACAGGCTACTCCATAATGTGGGAGTGAAGCAGTGTGACCCTTTTTAGAGAAACATGACAGACAATTTATCTTGGTTTTAGGAGAGAAAACCAGAAATTTGTTCAGAAATTCACAAACACTAATTGCGAGTATGCTGGGTGTCCCTGACTCAGGGAGAGTGTAAGCCATGTGAGGAGAAAAGGCAGCAACAATTACAGTTACCCGAAGCATAATGAAAGCCATTTTGCCAAAATGGCTTAAGGCAAAATGAGATTAAAAGCCAAGTGAGCGAAAGTCCCCTTTTATTATTAAATGATTCCATTTATACAAAATATTCAGGGGACATCTGGTCAAGATGGAAGCTTAGGTACATACACTTTGCCTCCTTGCACAACCAAAAGGACAACAAAAAATTTAAACACAAAACAACAAGAACGGCCAGAAAATCGAACTGTACGGAAACCCAGCAAGGAAGAAGTTAAAGAAGAA